>CAOKZL010002087.1:0-242749 GCA_948472985.1 Iguana delicatissima | reverse complement strand
GGGGGCCCCTTTTTGAAAGGGTTTAAACCTTTTTTTCCCCCCCCCAAAAATTTTGGGGTTTTTTCCCCAAGGGGGAAAAAAAGGGAAGGGGGGGTTTTTTTAAAAAAGGGGGGGGGAAAAAAATTTTCCCCCCCCAAAAATTTTTTTTAAAAAAATTTTTTTTCCTTTTTTTACCGGGGGGGCAAAAAAAAGGGGGCCCCCCCCCAAAAGGGTTGGGAGGGCCCCCCCCAAAAAAAAAGGGGGAAAACCCCCCCCCCCCCAAAAAAAAATTTTGGGGGAAAATTTTTTTTTTTTTTTTTAAAAAACCCCCCCCCGGGGGGGAAACCCCAAAATTTAAATTTTTTTGGGGCCCCCCCAACCCCCCGGAAAAAAAAGGGGGGAAAGGGCCCCCCCCCCCCAAAAAAAGGAAAATTTTTTTTAAAGGGGCCCCCGGGTTTTGGGGGGGGCCCCGGGGGAAAAAAAAATTTTTGGGGGGGCCCGGGGGGGGGGTTTTTTTTTAAAAACTTAAAAACCCATTTTTCCCCCCCCAAAAACCGGAAGGGAAAGGGGGGGGCCCCCCTTTTTTTTGGGAAAAAAAAAAGGGGGACCAATTACGGGAAAAAAAACCCCCAAAAAACCCCTTTTTTTTTCCCCTTTTTCCTTTTTTTGGGGGGGTTTTTTTGTTTTTAAAAAAAATTTCCCCAAACCCCCCCCTTTTTTTTAAAATTTTAAAAAAAAAATTTTAAATTTTTTTTTTTTAAAACCGCCCCATAAAACCCCCCTTTTTTTTTTTAAAAAAAAAATTTTTTTTGGGGTTTTCCCTTGAAAATTGGGGGGTTTTTTTTTTTTTTGGGAAAAAAAAAATTTTGGAAAATTTTTTTTTTTAAAAACCCCCTTTTTTAAAATTTTTTTAAAAGGGAAAAAAAAAAGTTTTTTTTTTAAAAAAAAGGGGGGGTTTTTTTGGGGGTTTTTTTCCCCCCTTTTTAAAGGGGGGAAATAAAAAAACCCCCGGGGGGGTTTTGGGGGGTTTTAAAAAAAGGGGAATTTTCCCCCCCCTTTTTGGGTTTTTTCCCCCCTTTTTTCCCCCCCTTTTTTAAACCAACCCCAACCCCCTTTTTTGGGAAAAAAACCCCCCCCCCCAAAAAAAATTTTTTTTTTAAAGGGGGCCTTTTTTGGCCCCTTTTTTTTTTTGGGGGAAAAATTTTTTTTAAAGGGGTTTTTTTTTTTTTAAAAATTTTTTTTTTTTTTTTAAAAAAAAGGCCCCCCCAAAAAATTAAAGAAAAAAAAAGGGGGGTTAAATTTTTTTTTGGAATTTGGGGGGGAAAAAAAAAAAAAACCCCGGGGTTTTTTTAATTTAAACCCCCGGGGTTTTTTTAAAAAAAAAAAAATTTTTGGGGGGAAACCCCCCCCTTTGGGTCCCCCCGGTTCGGGGCCCCCGGGGGGCCCCCACCCCCGGGGGGGCCCCCCCTTTCCCCCCCCCCCGGGGGGTTTTTAAATTTCCCCAAAAACCCCCCGGGGGGCCCCCCCCCCCCCCCCCCCCTTTTGAAAAAATTTTGGGCCCCCCCGGGAAAACCCCCCCAAAAAAAAAATTTTTAAAAAAAAAATTTTTTTTTTTCCCCCTTTTTTTTTTTTTTTCCCTGGGGGGGTTTGGGGAAAAAAGGCCCCCCCTTTTGGGGGGCCCCCCCCCCGGGGGGGCCCCCCCCGGGGCCCAACCCCCGGGGAACCCCCCCCCCAAAAAGCCCCCTAGGGGGGGGGCCCCTTTTTTTTTTTAAAAAACCCCCCCTTTTGGGCCGGGGGTTAAATAAAAAAAGGCTTTTTTTTTTTGGGAAAATTTTTAAATTTTCCCTAAAGGGGTTTTTTTCCCCCTTTTGGGGAAAGGGTTTTTTTGGGTTAGAACCACTGCAATAATTTATGTAGTATGTTTTCTGTGTTATTTTTTATGTGTATACACTTTAATTCCTTTTTTAGTCAGTGTTTATATAATTTTGTAACCTTTATTAAGCATAAATATAAGAATAAAATAAAGTAGCATGTTAGACTTCAAATGCAGATCAAGATTGGTACACTTCCTCAGTGCAATTTTTAGACAATATAACAGGTAATTCCTTGCTTAGAAACAGTTCAATTATAATCATGAAAGTCTATTTTTATACCTCATAAAATGAATACACACTGCTGGCTAAACTCCACCATATTTCATTTGAGGTCACATCTTCTTGAGATATCTGGGCTTAATTACTCTTCTGCCTCTCACTTTCCACTGAGAGGTGAATCTAATGCAGCCCACACTCTCTGATTGACTTAGAGGCCCTTTTCCACAGGTAAGCAGAACGGCGCAGACCCTCCCACGGAGGTCGTCAGGCGGAGCGGGACTGGGTCAGACTACTTGTCGAGTTTGCAGATCACTGCTTTGGAGAGCCTACAAGCGGCACAGCATGCTTTTTTCTAAAACCTGTTTTTACAGGTTTTTCAAAACACAGTATGGCCATCTTGCTGTTATCTCTCATTTCCTTGATCCAGTGCAGATCTGCCAGGGGCAGGGTTTAGGCTGGCCAGCTTCAGCGGTTGGTGGCAACGTACTACCAGAAGCTGCCATTTTGGATGCCGGAGCACAGTGCGGAGCAACAGCTTGCACTGCTCCTCATCAGCATGGGACCCAAACAGACCCACCAAAAAGCCGGCCAGTAGCGGCAGGGAGTGTTTCCCTCGCCTCGTGTGGAAGGGACCAGAGACTCTGCTCCCCTAGCTCCTTGGCTAAGCAGTCACACAAGGAATCACTCAATACCCACGGGTACATGGCTTTATACAATTTTTTCCCAGCCACAAGGACCTTCTACATACTACTGGACTGGGTTTCTCTCCTGAGGGACTGTACTTTGCCTACAGTTTAACTTTTCCCAGGCTGCCCTGCACTTCAGATAGCCACACTCCACTCTTTCTCTCTCTCTCTCTTTCAAAAAAAACTTAAAATTCTGGGAGTGTGGCTATCTGAAGTGCCAAGGCAGCCTGGAAGCAGACTGCTAGGCAATGACAAGAGTGCCTCAGGAGAGAAAACCTAGTTGAGTAGTATGTAGAAGGTGCTTGTGGCTGGAAAAAAATTGTATAAAGCCATTCTACCCGTGGGTATTCAGTGATTCCTTCTGTGACTGCTTAGCAAGGAGCTAGGGAGCATAAGTCTCTGGTCCTTTCCACACGAGGCGAGGGAAACACTCCCTGCCGTGACTGACCGGCTTTTTGGTGGGTCTGTTTGGGTCCATCCTGATGAGGAGCAGTGCAAGCTTGTTGCTCCGCACTGCTCCGGCATCCAAAATGGCAGCTTCTGGTTGGTGCAGGTTCCCCACCAACCGCTGAAGCTCGCCAGCCTAAAGCCTGCCCCTGGCACACTTGCACTGGAGTGCGGGAATGGAGTGGCACGGAGTGGCGTGCTCCGTGCTTTTGAAAAACCTGTAAAAACAGGTTTTTAAAAAGCATGCTGTGCGACCACTTCTGGGCTCTCCGGAGCGGATTGATGTGCGGAACTTTCAGTAAAAGTCCGACCCAGTCCGCTCCCAAGGTGCGGCATCTACCTCCGTCAGAGGTCACACTGCGCCGTTCTACTTACCCTGTGCGGAAAGGGCCTCTAAGTCAATCAGAGAGTGTGGGCTCCGTTGGGGAGTTTAGTTCTCAGTGGAAGCAAAGTGAGAGGCAGAAGAGTAATTAAGCCCCAGTAGGATCTGCTCAGAGAGTGTGACCTAGAATGGAGATTAATCCTTTGGTGGAGTTTAGCCAGGGCAAATATACTATCATTTTATGAGGTATAAAAATAGACTTTCATGAAAGTTTAAAGATATAATTGAACTGTTTCTAAGCAAGGAATTACCTGTTATATTGTTAAAAAGTACACTGAGGAAGTGTACCAATCTTGATCTGCATTTGAAGTCTAACATGCTACTTTATTTTATTCTTATTGTTATCTTAATAAAGGTTACAATTTATTTTGTAAACACTGACTCGACGTGAACTGTATACAGCATAAAAAATAACAGAAAACATGCTACCATAAAATTATTGAGTGGTTCTAAACAAACATTGAAAACCCTCACTGTTCCAAACAAAGGTAGCGTTGTAAGAGGGAAGGCAGAGCTGTGTGGTAAAGAAAAGACAGGGTGCTTTATCGGCTAGGAACTGGTCCACCAATTGCAGATCATCACGATTCATGCCAGAGTGGTAGGATCCAAAGGGTGCAGTGCTGGGATATTAAAGTCCAGAGGAGAGCTTGGAAAATCTGAGGGGATCTCAGGCTATTTGACCTCCACTATAGTGCTATTATTCCACTTTCAACGTCCTATGGAATCTTGGGATTTGCAGTTTAGAAAGGGGCATTTAGACTTCTCTAGTAAACTACAAGGCCCAGACTTCCACAGGATGTTGAAGAATAATAATAGCACTATAACAGTGTAGTGCAGAAATGGCTTTAGAGATCTAATCTGGAATTCAGTGATGGAATTAAGAGATTTATTTAAATTTGTGTGTGTTTGGGTCAACTCACAGTATTTGAGGGAAAGTTTGAAAGTAGAGTAAGGAGATTGCTTGGACACTGAAATAACTGCAGTTTAAAGTTGAAGTGGCTTTATAACAGTCCTCAAAGGTAATAGTTTGGTAGTATATAGTAGGGAAAACTCTTCTTTACAATATCTGAATCATTGCAAATCAACTGCCTTTGGTTCTGGATTTAGGCTTTACCTCAAAGTGGATGGATACTACTGTTACAACTGCTCCTGCTGTTAATACCACTGCTGCAACTATCTACACTACAGATTTAAAGTGATTTCACATTTATTTTTGCTCCTTACTTGTGATAGCAAATATACGAAGTAATGTATTTTTTAAAAATAAAGTGTGTCTATTGTCTCTCAGTTGCCCATATATAAAGTACATCTAATTTTACACAAGAGATGAGATAACACCCAGAGATTTTATTCATAAAGACCAGAACAACCATATTAACAAGCAATAGCCTTTCAAGAGGAGACGTTTATGAATTAATGTCTGAAGCAGATAGAAACTTCAAGATGTGAGCCTTGTGGCATGATGCTCTGTTTTTAAAAGAAACAAATCATCAAATATATATATAACAGCTTGTGGTTGTACTTATTTTCCAGAAAGATACGGTGCTGTATAGGAACCTGTCTTGAGGAATCTATAACTTAGGCCCTTTCCACACGAGGAGAGGAATTCGCGTAGTGACGGTTTTGGCCGGTTTTTTCTGGGTTTTTTTGTATCCGCGTTAATGCGCGCTCTCAATCCATACGTCTTATGCTTGATCCGGTTTAGTGCGGTTTCATATTCTACGTTGTCGTCCTGACCACTCCTGCTATTAGCATAAACTCGCCCACTATGGCTGTGATAGGCTGATTTCGATTTAAAAAAAATGGCGCGTTGCGTCAGTGCGTACATGCGCCAGTACGTACATGCGCACGCACGCACGCACATATGCAAGGTCCTCCCCCAATGCCTCCTGCCTTCCGCCGCCACTCCCCACTTCAGGCTAGTGCGTTGGTCGGTGCCGGCCATTGTGCTTCCTGCTTCGCCGATTTTCTGGCTTGTTCGTGGCTTTGCGATGGAGGACGAGGTTCTTGATGACCTGGTCAGGTTCCTGGGGGCCCTTTGTCGCGGTTCTGGGTGTAGTGGTGGCCACCACGCAAGAACAGTGGACCAGAGATCGAGTGAGGAGGTCCAAGCTCCATCGCGACCATGAGGAGGAGAACGTTTTATGGCGCCCCTTCTGAGAGGATACTCGCTGCGTTCCCCACGCCCCAGAAGGTGGTGGGTCAGGGAGAGGATGCGGAGGGCATGGTGGGCCCAGGAGGTGCTTGCTAATGGATGATGACCAGTGGCTCTACCACTTTCGTATGACGAAAGCCACCCTCTTCGAGATCGCTGACCGTCTGCGTCCCACACTTGAGAGGAAAGCCACAGAAATGCGTTAACCCTATATCTGTGGAGGAGAGAGTGGCGATTACTGTGTGGTGGTTGACAATGCCGTGATATATCGCAAAACGGCGAACAACTTCGGCTTGGGGATCTCCACAGTTGCTGTGATTGTCATTGAGGTGTGTCTGGCGGTAGAGCAGGTCCTCCTGTCGTCCACCGTTTCCCTTGGAGACTATCACAGAGTGAGTACTCGACATCCATCCACGGCCCTCCGTCCCCCCTCCCCACCTCCATCCACCCTTCCCCCCTCCCTCCCTCATCCCTCCCCCGCACCCCAGCGTCCCCCAGTGACACTATCTCAGCCTACAGAGTACTTTGAAAGGAGTAATGTTTGCTTTTTGTGTTGCCACCCATTGCAGGTCATGGATGGATTCCATCGCATGGTGATTTCCCCAATGCATCGGCTCGGTTGATGGTGCACACATTCCTGTGCGGCCACCAAAAGGAAAAGGGGAAGAGTTCATAAACTGCAAGAGCTCCTTCTCCATTCTCCTGCAGGGGATGGTGGACCATGAGGTACGGTTTTTGGATATTGTCCTTGGCTTTACAGGCAGAACACATGACGCATTTGTTTTTCCGTCACTCCTCCTTGTGGCATGCCATGGAGGCTGGACGGTATGTTCCTGGGAACCGTCATCACCATACATGGCGTTGCCATTGGTCCAGTCATCCTCAGAGATGCGGCGTACCCCCTGTCAAGGTGGTTGATGAAGCCATACAGGGTGATGGACCCAAGGAAGTTGGCTTACAACAGGGTGTTCAACCACTGCCGGAATGTGGTGGAGCGGGCCTTTGGAAGGCTCAAGGCATGGTGGGGCTGCCTCTCAGCTCCCCTAACCGTGTCCGAGAAGAACTACCTTCCAGTGATATCTGCTTGCGTGGTCCTCCACAACATCTGCGAGTCCAAGGGCCACATCCTGCACCCTAACCTAGCCCCCACCTCTGCGTCTTCCACAAACGTGTGATGACTTCCAGCCCACTCCTCCGCCAGGAGGGGCCCTCGTGAAAGGGGGAAACTGTTAGGAATGCCATCGCAAGCCTTATTGCCGAGGACAATGTCCAGTCCTGAGATTTTGGAAGCTCTCTCTCCTTGTCTGAAATTGGAATTTGAAGGTTTTTTGCCCCTCCCTTTTAAAATACTTTTCCCTTTACAAATAAACTTTACTCTGGTTTTGTTGCTCAAATAACAGGGATTGCTTTTATTATTTCAAAAACACAAAAACGACATGAATGGCAAACAATAGTACTGACTTCAAAGCAAAACAAGATATATGGCAACTCCCCTTTCATAGGAGAAATAGGAAACATAACTTTAAACAGTTAGATCATGGATATTGCTAACAAGTTATATGACAACTAACGGGGACATATTTGTACCTATCCAAATGGGCAGGTAGGTGGGGAGATGCATTTCTCAAGGGCTGTACCTATGGCAGGGTCTCTTAACCCTTGGGAAATTTTGAGTCTTGCTGCCTGCTGCTGGAGGAGGTCGATGAGCTTCCCCCCATTGCAAGGCTTTGGCCTGTTTGGCTCAGTTTGTTCGGAAACCGCTGTGCCATCATTCCTGGGGAGGATTGCAGCATTTCTTGCATTCACTGCATCCGCAGTTGCGGACATAACCCTGATACATTCCCTAAGCAGGGAGAGCAGCTCCCTGCGTTCTTCTGTTGCTATGGAACTCTCATGCTGGAACTCCCTGAACGCATTTCCCTGTTGAGCTCCTGCTGCTCCCGTATGAGATCCACGGTAGCTATGGTAGCAGCGGGAAGGTTCTCCATGGCCCGCTGCAGTGTTCCTATGGCGTGACATGCGTAGTCTGGACCGGGAGACAAGCCCGCAGCGGTAGTGCTGCGTGTCACCTCTGATGTACCATTGCTTGCCTCATCTAGGGAGATTGAAAGCAAACAGAAGTAGCATTGTACTGGTTAATGGGATGTTTTTGAAGTGACAGAAATGTAACATAGTATTTGTCAGTGACATTCCTGTGAGGGCCGCACAAAACTGCCGGGCAGCAGCAAAACCAATCACATCTCTCGTCGTACATGTAACATCTCACTCAGGAGTGACAGCTACAGCGAATACCTAACTTAAGGAAAAATGTGGGCAGGGAGAAGGGATGTAACAGAAACTGTGCATGTAAACAATTGTATGTCTAGTTTCATGAATCCTGCTCATTCGTAAGACACCAGGCTTGACTGTTGTGCAAAAGGTCCAGCAGGAAGGTTCCTGTACCTTCCGGCAAACACCTCTAGTGCTATGGTGACAAGATGTGGAGTAAGGATGGTGGTTAAAAACTCACCTGTACCAGTGGTGCTGTCATTTTCTGCTCTAGATGTTCCAGGATGAACTGGCGTGTTGCTGGTGTCGTCTATGCCTGCATTGGGGGATAGGTTACAAGGTGTGAAGAACAGGCTCCTGCTGAGAATGCATTCTGCATGGCTCCTGGCGGCTTCTCTTCTCATCAACCCCCCCCCCTTGACCTATGCACATTGATATCTAGCTGGAAGGGACCAGGCACATACTGCACGCCATTTGCATGCTCCCACACCGTTAGCGTACCCAGAGACCCACAGGAATCAAAGAGTTCAGACAACTTGTTCGTTTTGTGGAGCAAAACGGTTTGCTATTGAGTTAGTGATTAAGTAGTGATACAGGAATTTCGAGGTAGCATGCACATTGCCAAAGCATTCTTTCAGAGGGCAATGAGTCCATGCCCAGCTTCATAGCAGCCATGCCCAAGCGCTATTGCAACCCAGGGAGATACAGCGAAGCTATACGTTTGTTGCCACACTAACAACCTGCCTTACCTGATGTCTCCGCATCAGAGGTATCCTGGGAATCCCCAAAAAGCTCCTGGCTATGGGCACGCTCTGGAGCACAAAAAGGGAAATGAATGGGTGGAATTTACATGCATAGATGAGTTAGTGATACGAAACTAAAATGTAGGCACACCTTTTAACATTCATACCTTCTGATGCTGCAGCCTCCTCCACTTCGTGCTCCCCATCCACTGCAATCTGCAAGTCTGCCATGACCCTTGGTGGGTGTGCACCCGCGTCACCACCCAAAATTTGAGATAGCTCCTCAAAGTAAGGACATGTAACCCGGGATGAGCCTGTCCTTTTATTTGCAGTGACCGCATGACGGTAGTCCACCCACAGCAGTTTAGTTTTTGTGTGGCATTCTTCCGCTGTCCTTTTGTGCCCTCTTCTTTCCATTTCCCTGGCCTATCTCTTCAAATATTTCGATATTCCGGTAGCTTTCCTGAAGATCTGCCTGGGCACTCCTGTTCGCCCCACACTTCAAGGAGATCCTTTACCTCGGAGTGTTGCCACGCAACCCCCCTGCCTTTTGCCCTGCTTCTCCGGGTTGAAATCTCCCTCTCCAGGGCTAGACACATTTCCCTGGCTTGCATCTTGGGTCTCCATAGCCACCTTCAACAAAACTCTTCCGCAAAGTTTGGCTGACCACAAGGTTGCTAGTTCCAAGATGGTTCCCTCCTGGTCGCCCCAGTGCAGTTTCTTCCGGCGACGCTTCGCACATGCGCAGCGGCCACCAGGACTTGGTGCCGCGGGACCCCCACAGGAAGGTGGTGGAACTGCAGCCTTTCTGTGGGCGTGTCGGGCAGAAGATAGGAGGCAGGTAGAGGTAGAGCATGGAGTTTCTAGATTTATTACTTTTTATCCTTTTTATTACCCTGCTGTCCCTTTAGGTAGATAGAGGATAGATAGATAGATAGATAGATAGATAGATAGATAGATAGGTAGATAGATAGAGGATAGCTAGATAGCTAGATAGGTAGCTAGATAGGTAGCTAGAGGATAGACAGATAGATAGATATTATAGGTAGATAGAGGATAGATAGATAGGTAGCTAGAGGATAGATAGATAAATAGATAGGAGTGTAAAGGTATATATATATATATATAGAGAGAGAGAGAGAGAGAGAGAGATGGAGCGTGAGGGTGCCCTCTGGGGTGATTTTGAAACCAGGGAGATGCTGGCTATGGTTGAGTGGTGCGGAGGGGTCCATGCACTCACTCTGTAGTACAAATGCCCCCAATAGGGAATTCTATGAGACCATTGCAAGGGGGTTGTCACGGCAGGGGTTTGAGGATGCCGGCGCAGGTCAACTCAAAATTCAAAGCCATTAAGGCGGCGTTCTACGACTGCATGGAACACTTCAATGGCCACCCACCCCATGCAGCCAAGCCTCCCTACTTTGGCACCATGCTGCGGCTGTGGAAGTCTGCCGGGCGCCCCTCCTGGCGTGGCTGCAGAAGAGGACGTGAGTAGCCTTGACAACCATCCCCCTCCCAATGAACAAGTGATGGTCAATCAAACGGTGGGGGTTCCTGGTCTCCCCATTATGTAAGCACACACTGACAACAGCATGTGCCACTTCCCAGGTGCCAAACGCCATGGGACCAGGCAAGATTTTGATGTCGCCGGGACCCCAGAGAGGGAAGGCAAGTGCAATACCTCCAGTTGTAATGAAATTTCCAGCCCTGTCCCTGCGTATGCAAACACGTGGGGAACAGGTGTGTTTTACGAAAGGTCTGTCCACTGTTTTGCAAAGGTTAAGAGCTTTGCTGTTTCCTGTTTCTCCAAAGCCAGAAACAATCCTGCTGGATGACACCTCGGGCCCTGGGAGGAAAGTGATGGTGGAGGTGCTGGGGAAGATATAGGTAAAACATGTGCAACAGCTTTGGCGTGAAAACTTTATTCACAGCTAGGAAGTTGATCTGTTTCTGGGGTAACATCTGTTTCCCGCTTATTTCTATTTCAGCCACAGGCGCAGAAGCAGATAGCCACCTTGGCTGCTGGCCACGGCGATCTGTGTTCTATGTGCCAGGGGAAGAGGAACAAGCAGCTGAAGGTACAGCAACCACCTATTTGGGAGAAAATGAAAGTATGAGATGCCCAATTGTTGACAGAGATGTTGAACAGTTTTCTTCCTTTCGCAGTTGGTGCACTGTCCGCAGTGGAGGAACGACAGGAATGTCCGGAAGACATTCCTGGCCCATCCTCATGTACAGCTGGCAAGTATCAATAAATTATTCCGCGGAAGGTGGCACACACAGAGGCCCACTCCAAGGAGTGGATGATCGCCAATGTCATCTTTTCTTCCCAGGTCCATCCCCCCAGGAGCTGAGGTCCCTTGCGGATTCTTTGATGGCGGGGATGACCACTCTGGAAAGGAAAAACAGCAAAGATGTGTAAGTTAGCAACATGGCTGGCCATGATGGAAGGTTGGCTACGGTGCTTTCAGTGTGGGTCAGCACGGCATCCTAATATTTGCTCTCCCACCCACAGATGAGTCTGCATAGAGAAGCCTGCTCGAGGTGTCATCCGCCCTCGATAATTCGTACACGGAAATAAGGAAGGAATTACGGGACCTGAAGTTACAGATGAGGAGGGGCAACCTCCTATAATCTTTTGCAACCTTTCTTTGCTGGTTTTCTGTTCTGTTGGCTGACAATTTTATCTTGTTATTTAATAAAATATATTTCTCCAAGCGTTCCTGTAACTTGTCTTCAATGGTTGCATATAACCAGTTCACCCTTGGAAGCAGTCTACAGTTTGACCTGGATCCGCCCGCCGTAGCAAGGCATCACCATACCACACAGGTGTGGAAAGCACTTAAAGATCGTGTGAACAGGCCCCAAATCCCATGCTAACCTAGGATGCTAAGCAGGGTGTGTTAGGATTTAAATTTGGATGGGAGACCACCACTGAAATCCATGGTTTGAGGAATGTGCATACAGCTTATGGCCTATACCTGCTAGTACTTGAAAGCAACTGCTTCTTTTGAAAGAGAAGCCAGGTGACCAGTTTGGGCTGCAGGCTTTTTGGAGAACTGGAAGCTGGAGGTTTTTCGCCACGGAGTGTTCCTTGTGTGATCCCTCTCTCAGCCTCGAAGGACGGGCCACTGGGAATTCACCTGTGAGGAAATGGTGGGTTTTGGGGAGGCTTGTGTACACAAAGCAGATGGTCATCTTTCTGTCCGGAGCACCCCACTTAGCCCCCTCCTCCCCATCCTGTCAGACCGCGTCCCTGTCGTGGCCCCCACCAACCGCCCACCAGTCAGGCTCTAGTTCTGTTGGAGTAAAGGGGATGTCAGTCAGCCACCCCACCACACACATTTTGGTCCATTCTGCCCAATGCAGGACATGGCCCCCTGCCCCATTTTCCCTCATGTTCTGGGCATTTCCGGGGGAGAGTCATGATAGCCCCATGATGCTTTTTCAACGTGAAGGCAACATTAATTCCTATGACGGCGAGGCTTTCCGTGGCCCCCCTTGCCCCCTGGCTCACACATCCAGCGGTTTGTGGCGGGTTGTGAAATGACGGTATTGATAGAGAGGAGACTTTCCAAAAATGACCCCCCCAATATGCCACCGCGGAAGAATCCACAGCCCCAAGCTTCCAGACCCCCACTGAAACTTCAGGTGGCTGTGGATCTTTTGCTTTCATCCGCGGTGGCATATTGGGGGGGGGTTTGAAAGAAATAAACCCAATTTACCAAACCTGTAATTGATATCCCCGCAGCGCTTCTTCAAAGTGAAGGCGCCATTAATCCGAGGCTTCCGCAGGACCCCTTGGCGGCCACCATGCTGCCCTTTCCGTCCAGCGCCTTCTTGGCAGGGCGCCAAAGGGCCCCCACCCACCGCTGCCGCAGCCCCCCTCTTCCCCCGGCTCACACATCCAGCGGTTTGTGGTGGGTTGTGAAATGGCGGTGTCACTAGGGAGGCGACTTTCCAAAGAAATTCCCCCCACCCCCACCCCGAATAGCCCACTCCAGATGAAAGCAATAAATCCACAGTCCCCTGAAGCTCCAACATCCCCACGGAAACATCAAAAGGCGATTTTAAGATGGACAGTAAAGAAATAAGTCCAATTTAGTGTACCTGCAATGCTTTTTCTTTTTCCTGCTGTGGGCTCTCGCTAGCGAGGATTAAAAAATGGCGCCGTCCAGCTCTTTGTGGGGCAGGCCAACTGCCGAACCTGTCCACGCCCACGGCCTTACCCCCCGTTCATCTAGGGGCGAATCAGGGCGAATCTGCGCTTCCACACAAGTGAGCAAGCACGTGATTGCACGGCTCAGGGGGAAAAGAAACACTTTTTTTTCAGTTTTTAAAAAGCATGTGCAAGCACAGTTGGAGACGTTTCTGAGCGGATTGAGGTGTGGAACTGAAAAATTAAAGACGACTCAGCGCATTCTAAGGTATGGAATACTTCGCAGATCGCGCTACAATGCGCTAAAACGTTTTATTACCCCCGTGTGGAAAGGGCCTTAAATACCAATACTGGAAGAAATAATAGAAGGGGGAAGAAAAGGAAAACATCCATTCATCTCCTCTTCAGGGTTGTATCCATGTCTGTCTGTCAAAAGAATTGCATCTGCTGGGCTAGCTGTGGAATAACATCTTCTCAGGTGGAGATCTTTTGGAAGAAATTTTAGGAGAGTATGTAAAGCTGCTGAATTGAGAAAGTCCAATTTCACAAGTAGAAATGCACTGGATTATTCCCTCTGTGACTGATTTAATATTCATGTCATGCTTATGGGCATCTGGATAGCCACTATGGGATACACAATTGTGGAGTGGACATTTCTTGAAAGAATCTTCTTGAATTTCTATGCTGCTATGCATTTGGACAAGCAGTGTAAACTTTCCTATTTGCTGCCAGCAAATAAAATGTGTTGTTATATCCTTTCCATTTCTACTGATAAGCCGACTCTGATGGTGTGACTGAACCATTTTTAGGCAAAAAGACAGAAATCAGTATTGATTAACCTTGATTGAAGTCAATGATGTACAACTACATTTCCCTCTAGTACAAAATATAATTTCTCACTGTAAATTATATCACTGTATTAATTTGAATTTTCATTCACTCTGCTCTTTTGCTCTATAATGCAGCAAGGGGAATCTGATTAATAACAATAGAAAAAGTATTTCCCTTGGGGTTGGCAAAGTCTGCCATGATTCTATGTGCACAAACCATGACATTTATTGTATCTGAGATTTCTTTTTTTAAAAAAAGGTACAGTGGAAACCTCAAACATCTAATAATTAGGTGAATATTTATGCCATTTCAAAAAGAACAGCACTGGATACAGGAACTGGAGAAGGGCTGTTGGCTTGACACATTGATTTAGATGTTAATAGCACAAGTACTTTCACCAGTTTCGGCTTTGCTTAGTTGCTTTACACAGTTGCCTGACTGAATCGAAACTTTGGGAGCCTCCCAAATAACTTAGGAGTGGGAAAATTCATTGGACTTCTATAATGTGTAATTGTTACCCAACTGATATTAACAGTTCTTTTGTTTAAAAAATAAATCAGTTATTTGAAAAAAGGAGTTGGCATGGGAAGGAAGTTGCTCATACAGTTTCTCTAGCCATAAATGATAATAAAAAAAGGAAGCTATCTCTAACAGCAGAAGAAGTAGAAGGCAAGAGTTTGGAATCTCTCTTTATGTTGTGCTCAGATGCAGGACTGAATAATTTCAAAAGTGGGTGAGTTTGTGAGAAATTATGTGCATTTTTGATGATTTTTCACCTGTAATGTCTTGGCAAAAAAAAAAAAAAAAAAAGGAGGGGCAAACATTTACACAGAAAACTGTGGGCTACATTCTGTTTTAGTCCTGACTAAATTAGACTGATTGACTCCATTAGATTAATGTACATTACATTCAACAATTCATTCAACAATATTCAACAATTGATTGAATGGACTGAAAGAAGGCCAGTCTGTATATTTTGCACACACGCGCGTGCACACACACTCACACACACACATATATATTTTTCCCATAACTTTTTCATGCCCAAAATGTGGAAAATCTCATGGCAGTTGACTTGATGAAGTATTTTGAAGTGTCATCAAGGACAAGAAAATGTGTGAGTATGATTTCTGTCCTTAGGAAGAGTGAGAAATGTCTTGTTCCTTACATTCTCTTACTTCTCCACAGTAACCAGTCACATTTACATTCTACCACCTCCCATCTGGCCACTCCTATATACATGAATTTTATTACACAGGCAGTACAGATCCTACCCAGCATGCCTGGCTCCCATGAGATAAAATAGCCAGAAAACTGATTTAAATATATATATACATATAGAAATGACACACACTTGAAATATGACATTCTCCTGCATATCGTGTGTGAAGACTTAATAAATTGAAGCGATTATCTTTGACATTAAGAGCATCAGTATGGTGGTACAGGTTATGGAATCTGAAAGAAAGCACTGTTTCCTCTCAAGCCTGGGTGTGAGAAGAGATACACCGTGCTTTGAAACTCCAGACATACAGTGCTTATGGGGCATTTATGAGGAAAAAGTGCACACAGAACAATGCATACATTTAAAAATGTAAGTGGTTAAAGTGATCCCAACAGAAAAGAAAATACTCATGAATACACTGTAATCTATATAGCAAAATGTGTACGTATCAATGTGCCCATTTGGAAACATGTACTAAAATGCATGCAAACTTCTGTGAAAACTGAACCTGACAAAGTATCACAACCTGATAGTAAGACCATTTCTGCCCTATACAGTTATAGTGTTATTATTCAACTTTCAACATCCTGTGGAATCCTGGAGTTTGTAGTTTACTGAGGCGAAAGAGCTCTCTGGCTGAAAATTCAAAAGACCTCTCCCTAAACTGCAAACCCCAGAATTCCATAGGATGTTGAGAGTAAAATAACAGCACTATAACAGTGTAGTGCAGAAATGGTCTAAAGGAGAACAAGAAGAAAAAATGGGATTTGCAGAAACAGAATAAAAGACTGAGAGATTTTCAGTTCCCTAATCAGGCATGATATCTTTAATATAAGCCTGATAAATTCAATGCACTATCTAACAGGGTAACTGAAAAGACACAAAGGTAGCCTGTAATCATATCATAACTTTGGTTATTTGATAATAAAAACGAGTAACAGTTGCCCTATTGTATGTTCTCCTCAGCATGATTATGACTGCATACAGGAAGATAACAGACTTAGACCATACAAACTCTGTGGATGAAGATGGTATTGGGGGCACAGCTCCTTGCTACATCAATTGAACCCAGTCCTCAGTGGAGAGTAGAGTTAACAAGTGATACAATGGTGGAATGTGGAAGAGCAGATGCAGCCCTGCTCTCTTTCCCCATACAATCAAAATTTGTTGAAGAGAACGCTTGAACAGAGCTTCAAATGAATTGCTGCATGATGGCTAACATATGATCATTAGTTCTTCATGCCCTGATTCTGTAGCAATGCAAATTAAGACAGAAAGCACTAAATAAGTTGAATGGTCGATGATGATATATCATATGATCATATGAGGGATGGCTTTTATAATGTCAAATGATTGTAGCCATCGGTTTACAAAAAAATGGTGGCCTAGCATACTCTGTCCGCAATTGGGAAATACACTCATTTCCTTTAGAATCTTCCAAGCTGAACCTTCACATCTGATTTGTTTTCTGGAGAAGGCCATGCAATATCTACTTGTTAACCACTTTCCTTGCCACCTTCAAGCACAGCCAAAGCAACCCAGGAAACATAGAGACTAATCTACAGATAGCATTAGTTGGTGATATATTCTGAAAACAAATCTCATTGAACAGGTGCAAATTAGGTAGCAGTTTCTAGCAGCCTACAGCTGTGTTTCCTGCTGCTTCTATGTCATTTTCTGCTAATCTATTTATTAAAAAAGAAAGGCACACAAGTAGAGCCTCAAGTTTCCGCAAGTTGCACCAGCTAATGATATTTACACCTGTCCTACCATGAACCGCCTATAAAATCTAAAGATTTTATATAAATGTGTGTGTGTGTATGTGTGTGTGTTTATAGTCCTATACAAGACTCTTGATTTGAAGATGAGAATGATTTGAATTGTTGACTGGGTGGGGAAATATGAATTTTTAATCCTCTGCAATTCTTCAGTAATTTCTTTCTCAAAGGAAGCAAAGAGTAATTTTAGCATGTTTCTTCCCACTGCAAGAAAGTTTTTAAAAACTGTGCCATTTCAGATGATTTACAAGTTGAGACTTACTCTGAACACATATTTGCATTGTATTGCACAGACATATTATTTTCTCATAGAAAATGCAATTTTGTTAGCAGAAAATGTTGTTTTCTGTGTAAAAATTGCAGATTTTATGTGGAATTGTGGAGATTCTGATCAGCCTAGAATTCTTCTCATCAGGGTTTCCTGACACTTGAGGAACATGTTTTTTCAGCCATTTCTTTGGACATTTTGGAACATTCTTTCCATCTTTCCTTTGTAGTAATCATGTTATACATGTGGCATTGGCCAATGTCCTCTACTTTAGTTTAGCTGAGGGGTGCATACATATGTCCTACATGCTACATGTGTTTTTTATTTCTTCTTGCAACTTGCTAAACCTCTGCAGATTCCACCCATATTGTCTTGCTGTTTAGAAGGACACAGGGCAGACATATGATAAATCATTCAGAAGTGATACAGGTGGAAAGTTGACCAAGCTGATATAGGCTTACAATAAAATTGATGCCATCAGGGGGAAAAAGTGACACAATGATGCAACACATATACATAGATATCTTCTTAATACGATTTTCCCCTTATGAAAAAAAAAATCCGAACTGTAAGTATTCATTCTGTGTGGAACAATCACATATTATTCTGCTTTTTAACCTTGTCTCAACTTTCTTCCCATCCCTCTGTCTCCACCTGGCCAAATTTCTTCTTGTCCCATGATAAAAGTGTGAGAGGATTCTTAGGTATCATCTAAACTTTTGTTGGGAGCTACACGACCTGACCACAACATAAGAACAAGGAATGCACAGCCAGGCTACTGTATACCTAATTGTTATCATTGAGCATGTTATCTGATGCACAGATACAACTGACTGTACAGCTGCTATCATTTATAACTATGGGTTGGAATTAGGAATGGATGAGAAATTGATTCAGTCCAAATTTTCAGAAGCAATGAATCCATTTGTATTTTCTGAACTTGAAGGAACTTATACAATGAAGTGAATCTGAAGGCACCTGTAAAACTGAAGGCACTTGCAGAGTCCTCAGCATTTTTTGATGTTGTTTGCAACCTGAAAGTGTACACAAAAATTATTGTCTTGGAAGAAATTACACACAAAATATGCATTATATTTTGCCCTGGATGGGATTATACTTTCCCTGAAGGAATAGGTGCATAGCTAAGGAGTATTTCTAGATCCACCTTTGTCATGGGAGACCCAAGTGGACCCTGTGGCGTGAAGCATCTGAGATCAGCTTTGACTATTCTGCTATCTACGGTCTTTCATGGAAAGGGATAACCTTGACTTAGTAGTGCATGCACTAGTTACCTCCTAATTAAGCAATTGAAATTCACTGTACGTGGGACTACCATTGAATATGTCTCAGGAACAAAATGTTAGTGCAAAAAGTGGCAGTTAGTCTGTTCATCAAAAGTTCTTATAGAAACTATGTGATACTGGTGTTAAAGGAATTGCTCTGGCTGCTAATATGTATCTGCCTGAATTCAAGGTGGCGGCTATCTCATGTTTTTAAAGAGTCAGTTATCACAAATGAGAATATTTAAGGAAATGATTTTATTTAAGGAAATTTAAGGATTTTATGTAAGGAAATGATTTAAGGAAATGATTTTATTTGGAGCTTTGGAGTAACTTTTGAATGGAAGAAAGACATCAGTCCAGTTGTGAGTTCTAATGAAAATAAAGCCATTGAATGAACAGCTAAATGTTAAACTATTATAAATCCCCATCTATTCAGTGGTTGGATTCTGTTGAAAGAATTATGTAGAAATGATTTGCTTTGCCTATAAAAAAATCTAGAATTAACATGGGAAATGTTACCTTTTCCATGAGCAGAATTAGGCAATTTTCTCATTATTCTTCTGGATATGAATATTTTTAAAAGATGGTGGTCTTTGGGGGACTCACATGAGTAGTTTTCTGAAGCCCAGTTCCTAAAATTAATAAAAACATAAAATGCAACAAAGACATCAGGCTTCGTCAACACTCCTTTGTAGATGTGAACTCCTAACACTTAATCAGCTTTGCTGAAAATACAAGGTTGCATTCTTACTCTGAAGGATAATGTTAAAGTTCAGTCACTTATTACTAATTTATAGCAAAACAAACATGCTACTTATGTATGTCTTGCTTCTTTCTGTTTGAGGAAACATGTTTTTTAACTGACTCAGGATTTCTTTACTACATGGTGACAATCATTTGGAAGAAAAACCCTGGAAAATCGAGCATTTATGTCCTGTTGCTTCAACTAAATGAAGAACATTGTTGACATTGTTGACTACCTTTCAGAACTCAAACTATCTGATTCTTAATCTGATTCCCTGCCTTCCTCATCATCTGTTATAAATGTATTGTAACTCCTTGTCTCTTAATGACATAGAGTGACACCATAAAGTCTTTTTTTAAAAAAGCTTATCTTTAACATACTATCAATTTTACAGTAGCAGGTTTTAGGCTTGACATGAACAGATGCTGATAATTATTTTTAAAAAGAAATATATGTAATTTTTTTTAAAAAAAAGTCTTGTTTTCTTAAAGTTCATATATCGGGACTGGAATCCTGTTGGTTGGGCCCAGCTAGACTAGAACCATTCAATCAACAGTTGACTGGTAAGTCAACACATAGGTAAATCCCATTGATTCAATGGATCTAGTTCTAACCAGGATCTGTTCTGGTTAGGGCTAGTAACAGAATTCAGGCCTTTAATAGTACTTTATAGTTTATATATAATAACATTACATGAGAATAGAATAACATTACATGAGAATAGACATTATCAGTGGTATGTGTGCTCTCTCTTGAAGGAAGAAATTATATCCATAAATATGGCATTTTCCTAAATAAAACTCAGATGCTGCTAGTCTTCTTTGAACTCCACAGTAGGTAAATTTTCCGATTATCTCTCTGATTCTAGATTCACTAAAGAGGTACAGGAAAGTGCATGGATTCTTGGATTGAGATGGATGGTGCTTTTTTACCAGGAACCTTGCTTCAGTTTTTACTGAAGCATTTCTTCTGGGGAGTTACTGGAGGACCATGTTGAACAAATGATATGTCAAAGTGGCCTCTTGGAAGACTTCCTGCTTCCCAAGACGATCTGCATTCTACTGTACTTGTTTATTTTGGTCCTTCATACAAACATGAGACATTTCAAATGTTTTGCCCCCACAGGGTGAAGGTTACTAGATTTTTTATTTTTTTTTTGCACAGTTTTCAGTGATCTTTTGCTTTTGGGGACTTGTTTGTAAAAAAGCTTATTTGGGCAATTGTTGTTTGGTATAGTGCAAAAACTCAGTGAAAATGCAACATATGGTGCATGTTTTGCAGAAATTGAATTTTTAAACAAAAAACCCTCTGAAATACAACAAAACATCAAAAATGTACCAAAACGTCTCGTAACACGCCAAGCAGTATTGAAGAATCCCTTATCATCAAGTGTGAGAGCGTTGGTAAAAATTATTTACATCTCTATTCTGTTGTTATCATTACCAGAAGCTGTTCTGGACAACAATCTGTAAAGTCTTCCTTTTCTAGCTAGCTATTGCATGTTCTACCACTTCACTGTTATCTATCTTTTTTCAAAAAAAAAATGTTCTCCTTTTCCAAATGTTCTTTTTTCTGACCACCAACTGCAACTCCCCATATTATCTTGACCTGGTCCTTTCACATATTGACCTAAATTCTAACATTAGTTAGAACCAAGGAGATCCATTTAATTAGTGGGATTTAATGTGGGTTGCTCTGTTTGGGACTGACCAACAAGATGCTAGTCAATTTCAGTTAGAATCCTCTGACCAATGATCTAGAATTTTACAATGATCTAGAATTTTACAGCTATTTTACAGCTATTGGCAACAGCTCTAAGCCAATGAGAACCAACAGCATTGTGGTAAATACCCTCTCAAACATGACCTTTTGCACTGCTGTAGAAAATACATAAGCTGACAGGTCGAAGTGAATGACTAAGTTCAAAACAGCTTCCTTAACAACAATAGTAACGGCTTTGCTGGCAATGGACAGGCTGCCAACAGCAGGCAGCTATCACAAATTAACTAGTTAGAAGCAGCCACTTCACTTTCTCAATGACAAACCTGCCTCTCCGAAAACAGTAGTTCATTGCAGACCAAAGTTATTAATAAATTTCACACATTATTCCAAACATCTTTTACCCAAAGATTTTTGGATTTTCCACAGTTACCAGTAAAACTCCTAGCATGAATAAGAGCATCTGAACTTGTTTCTGTTTCATAGTACTAATCAGGGGATCATCACTTGCAGCCAGAAATTCAGGATTGACCAAAGGATGGAAGGACATGCGTCTTCACACGGTGAATGATCACACTCTGGAATTTGCTGCCATAAGACATGGTGATGGTTGCCCACTTGGACAGCTTTGAAAGAAGGATTTCACAAATTCATGAATAATGCTATCAAAGGGTACTACAGTGGTCATGATGATTATATATTCCCTCCATTGTCAGAGGCAACATATCTATGAATTCCTCTTTCTATGGCAAAACAGAAGGCTATCTTTCATGTACTGTTTGCAGACTTCCCATAGACCTCTCATTAACTACTGTGGGAAACAGAATGATGGATGAGATAGGGTATTGGTTTGATACAGCACAGCTTTATTTAGATTCTTATATTCTTTGGTTTCTAATGTCTCATTGGATTTTTCAGTGGCAGGGGACAATTACTTCTTAGCATTGGGTCCTCTTACGCTTTTCCAAATCTATTCTTCTCTAGCTATCCTTCCCAGCCACTGCTGTTGTTGTTGTTGTTTGCCTTCAAGTTGTTTTTGACTTATGGCAAACCTATCATTGAGTTTTCTTGGGCCTGAGAGTATGTGATGTGTCCAAAGTCACTCAGTGGTTTTCCATGGCCAAATGGGGAATTGAACCCTGGTCTTCGGGATCAAAATCAATGCTCAAACCACTACACCACACTGGCTTTTTCCCAGTCACTGTTACTTTCCAATATTCATCCCTTTTATGTCCGTGGTATTATATTATAGGAGTGAAATATCATTTTATCACCTTTCTTGAATATTGCTCTGATCTAGTGATCTCTGGGTCTCTGGAGAGGGTTTTCTTGGGTGGTGGATGATGGTTTTCTGAGGATAGCTATAATGAGGAAGTGGGTCAAAAGGAAAAGATATATCCACTCCTTACGTAGAATATCCTTGTCAACAGAAGTTATTTCAGCAATAATACCACTGGTGAATCTGAGAGGGAAACAGAAGAGGTTCTGGTAAATTTGAGGCAGAGGAGACTACATAGAACTTTGGAAAAGTATGTCGGTACTTAAGAGACTGTAATCATGTTGGTTCCTGATAGTATCATTGCCAACATCTCAACAGACAGTGCAGCAGAGAGGCCTTTCATGTAGCTGCATTGACTGATAATCTATTAGAAGCAATTGATTACCTCAATTCACCTTTTTTCCCTAAGGTGTGCTTTGCTGCTATGGTGCTCTAAATTCTAGAAGAAAATCATATTGGTTCTGTTTTCAAAGGGATTCAGCCATGTTTACTTCCTGCAAACAGTCCTTATCTCTTCATACAAATAATCAAATGCTCATTTTTGTTGAACACATTTCTTGTGAACTGATTCCACTTTGTTGTAACAAAGTACCCCACTCTTAAAAGAAGGTTTCCATTCTCCAATGGAAAATGTCACTTAATGGCCCTTTCCACATGGGGGGGGGGCGTGAAATGCAGGGAAATGGGGTGGTGCACACGGGAACGGAGCTTACCTCAATCCATCGCTGTGGGGAGCAGCGCGCGTTTGCTGCTCTACACGGCAGTGGTGCCTGGTGGCGTCCAGTGGTACCCAGCGGTTCCTGGCGGTGCCCAAAATGGCGGCTGGCGGCTTCCGGCGGCTCTCCACCAATCGGAGAAGTGTGCCAGCCGGAAGCCCGCTCCCGGGCAGCTCTCCAGGGACGCGCTTGCACGCGTCTGCAATTCCACATGGGTCACTGCGACGGGCTAGCGCGCACATGTTTCATAAAGACCACAAGAAATGTGGTCTTTATAAAACACGCAGCGCCACCCCCGTGGCAGCGCGAGGGTGGTTTGAGGTATGGAAACTCCACATTTCTAACCGCCCTAGCGCACTTCACGGTGTGGACGACTTCTGGGTGAGGTCGTCCTACCCCGTGTTACCCCGTGTTTTTCCCCTATGTGGAAAAGGCCAATGTTTCATACAGACTTCTATTCCAAAGTTATTTGAATTATTCTGTGCATGACCTAAAAGAGAATGGGCAAGTCCCTGTGCACCTGTGCATTTTCAAACTCTTCTGCTGATTTAAGGGAATACATTTTAAGCTGAGCTGTATCAACTTCTTGGTAGGATTGCATCACTTCAAGTATTCTTCAGAAGTTTCCAGGTGAAGGGCTTCTCACACTAGCACTGTGCAGCTATTCACTGACAGATGTCTTTTTTTTTTTCATTTATATTCGATGGTAAGAAACAAGATGAAAGAAGCAATAAAGAACAATGAAAGGATTATGAGTAAAAGACATATCCATATGTTACCTGCCCTAAAATTCTGTGAAGGAGGCTGGGCAATGCCATGGCAAAAGCTTGAGCTGAAATCATCCTAAGTTGCTAACTATTTCCAAGAATCCTGTTGATGACATCATATTATTACTATTGTTTGTTGTTGTTGTTACTGTTGTGTTGTTATTATTATCATCATTTATTTATATAGCATTATCACTAGACGTGATGCTCACAAATAAAAGAGCAAAACAGTTCCTGCCCTCAGGATTACAATCTAATGGAAGGCTCAAGGGTGAGATGTGATGCTTAAAAAAAAAAGCACAACACACACAACAAAAATTTGGTAGATAGAAAGGTCACAACTTTAATTTTGGTTATAACTGTTAACAGGGTTGGCATGTTCATGAGTCTAGATCCAGGCATCAGCCAACCTGCTTATCAGTGAGCCAACCAGTCAACCCAAAGCCAGAACTCATGTCACAGATGGCATGGAACCAGCTGGTCACTGTCCATGCAGGTGGGAGTGCACCAACCCATGAGATGCATGACCGTTACCATCCCTGCACCTCCCAGATACCATGAGGGGGGAGCACCAAGTATGGCTTGCCCAGAGGCACTGGAAACAGCATCCGGGATCCCTGACTCATGCCAACCACCATATAAGTTGTGACAGAGGAATAAAATAAAAATCTAAATAAAGTAAAATAAAAATCTAAAACCCAAGAAGAGAACAGGAAGGAAGGGTGGGCGGCACTCCAAGACAAAGTGAGCACTCATCGGCCGAGGATCCGCTTAAATACCTCCTCTCCAGACCAGAGGAAAAACTACCAGATCTCTGGCCCAGAAAGGAGGCAGACAGGATACAGTGTGGCCCATGCCCTGGCAGCCCTGGCTGTGCAGCCTGCTGGGAAGGGGGAAATTGCACAGCCACCACAAGCTGCAAGTCAGGCAGCAGCATTTACATACACAAAGTACAAATACAAATGTAACTGTAAATCATGTGTATATTCTTTTTGGTTGCTACAGATGTAAGTATCCAGAACCACAGTTCAGAACAAACTGCTGCTTATGTCACCAGCCCCTTGCTCGCTGACTTTTCTCCTCCATATCATTCAGTGGCTGGGGAAACAAAGAAATGATCCAATAATCTCCAGCTATGTTCCTGCAGCTTGATGCACAAACATGGCATCCTCCTCCTGGACTTCCTAGGGGTCTTAGAACCATAGTTGGAGGAAACCATATAGATCATCCAGCCCAACCATGCAGGACTATGAGACTACAGCACTCCTGAAATATGGATTTCCAACCTCTCTTTGGAATCTTTGTCAGACGTTTTTATCTCTGAAGAAGGAGAGTTCAAGGCAGTGTATTCTACTGATGAACAACTCTTACAAGATATTCTTTTTAATGTTTAGGTGCAATCTTTTTTCTTGAAATTTGAATCCATTTGTTCATGTTTTAATATCTGGAGCAGCGGAAAGCAATCTCACTCCATTTTCTACATGGTATCTGTTCAGGTATTTAAATATGGCTATCATATCACCTCTCAATTTTCTCCTCTCTGAACTAAACATATTCAATTCCCTAGGCCATTCCTCATAAGGTTTCATTTCCAGACCTCTTACCATCTTGATTTCCATCCTTTGGACATATTTCAGCTTGTCAACATCCTTGTTGAACTATGTGGTGTCCAGAACTGGATACAGTGGATACATGTGATGGAATCTATCACCAAACAGAATAGATTGATACTTTGATAGGACACTATACAGGAATCGATGCAGCCTGGAATTGCATTGGATTTTATTGGCTGATGGATCAAACTGCTAAATTATGTTTAGCCTATGATTTACCAAGATTCTTAGATTCTATTCACATGGGCACATCAAATTTCACATCAAGCAAAATTTGAAACTAGATTTTCTGAGGACGTCTGCTTCTTCATGGATCTAGCTGTAAGATCACAACCAGACACTCCTGGCCACAATGCCCTGTCATCCCCTGACCACTAAATGGCTGTACAGGAGGTGATCCATCAGCAAGAAGGTAAGCAGCGTACCTGGAGAGAAGTGAGGGAATGCAAAATTATGCCTGGCAGAACTTTATGCTCCACCAGGTGCTGGATGTTATCACTTCATGCTTCAGGGGAAGAATTATGGGATAGGACCTATCATTAAGCCAAGTCAAGGATCCTACCACTAAATAAAGTGTGGCAATTTCCTAAGATGGAAGATATTCTGGCGAGGTGTGGCAATCTGATGGTAGTTTCTGCTGGCCTTCCAAGATGCTCAGCATTGTTGAAGACAGAACAGTGTATACCTAATAATCTTATCTGCTTCCCTGGATTTGTGATGGGAGATATTGCCCCTTGCCAGCACTCAAATGAGATTTAGCTTGCAGTTCAGGTGGCTTCTACATACAGAAGGGATGCTGTTTTGTACTTTCCTTCAAGTGGCTTTCCTTCTTGGGTGAGCCCTGGGTCAATTATGTATTTCAGTTTTCCTTTACATAAAAAGCTCCATCCCATAGAAAACAAGTATATCAAAGAAAAGAGGTTGAACCCTTGAATGGTTCAAAGAAGCAAGTATTGCACTGTATGATTCTGTTTGCCACAGAGCTTATTTCTGTTTGGACACTCCAGAGATACTCATCTCTTGGAAGAGAAAGTGGGGCAATTAGACCTTTATGACTTTACTTAAAGTTCCTCTAGTACTGCAAGCCTGCATATTCAAAAGTGTCAGCCATTTTGTATTCCCAAGTATTATATTTAATGTGAGGTTATTATAACACTCAAACAAATACAAATAAACTTGGTGCATCTGTATTTTTCCTCTTGAACAGATGGAGCAACCGTCTGCCCACATGTCATTGGCACAAAAGATGTAACTGATAATAGGAGAAGTATAAAGGCTTAGAGCATAAGAAAGCTATTATTATACAGTAACTGTAATAAGGTGACACTGCTAGTGAGCTTCACTTCTCCATATGGGAGCAGTGGATGCTCTACTATGTAAATTAAAAATGGAACTTAATTAGGCCTCAACAGAGGAGTATGTGTGTATGTGTTTTACCTTTGTTCAATATATAATCTGATGCAGCCTCTGTTAAAAAAAAATGAAGTTGCTTTAGCTGAAGGGATGGAGAAAAAGCAGTGAACAGGGTGGTGAGATATTAAACAGAAGTAGAAGGAATATGAAGAAGCTAGGAAGTATATATAATTATTAGCAAAAAAATTATATTGGATGAGCTTTACCTTCATTTTCACAAGAAACCAAAAAAAGTGTCACTTCTTGACAAGTAATCCTTTCTTCTGCTGGGGGGAAGTGTGGTGGACCATTTGCTGAACTAAGGCCCATTTTGTCCAGTTTATCCATCCTGGTGCCCTTCAGATATTTTGGACTGCACTTCCTATCAGCTTTGTAAACATGGCCAATGAAAGTTGAAATCCAAATAATCTAGAGGGTATCAGATTGGGGAAACCTAATCTAGGCCCAACCCACATGTTATTGCAGCCCCTTTGTGCCCCTTTTTCTTCAAAATGGTTGGGAGGATAGTGCCTGATATCAGTAAATAAGTGGCAGGTGGGGTGATAGCAAGGTAACTTTCTTGTTTTCCATCTTCCCCACCCTGTAATTATTTCTACCACCCTACAGCTGTTCTTCTTACAGTTGGAGTTCCTGATCTGTGCTGGTGGATTTGTTGGTCCATAGTTTCCAATCGTGTGTGGATCCATTGTCAGCATGACAAAAAAATCCACTCCTTCTTTTACAGTTGCTTCTCTTGCAGCTGGTCTCAGTTGTATAAGAGCTCTCCTTGGGCCAATCCTCTATCAAGGGTAGGGCTGTAGAACCTGGCTTCCAATTTAGTGGATAAGATTTATTAGCCAGGTTTCAGATCAGGGCCAAATGGTGGGTGGGAACCTCTTCTTTTTAAGAAGCATCTTTAAGTTTCCAGAAGAGTTATTTCAGTGTGAATGAATATAAAAAGAATTATAGCGATGGTAAGGGTGAGAGGATTATGGGTCCTAGAGTAACTGTGTTAGCAGACTTGATATGTTTCCAGGAGAAAGTGTGTTCTAAGGAAACACTCAGCAACGTCAGACAAGTAATCCGTTTGTACCAACACTTGGGAGAAACACAGATTTCATATACCCGAGGAAGCAGAAATAAATGAAATCAGTTGTTCTTTGCTATTTGTCCCTCACTTTAATACAACTCTATGCATGACTAGAAAAACGCCTACATAGAGCTAAAATAGTCAAGATTTTCACATTAGTCAGTTGTTTTGGGTCATTCCGCTTGAAATCCTCTTCTCCTGGACTTGGAAAGGCAGTGGAACAGTGGTGCACTCTGTTGTACCATCACTGCATTTGCGCTTCAATGGCATTAGTGTCTGTGTTTGCCTTCTAGAAATATGACAATGTCATTTACATCATCCTATTTGTTCTGCCTTCTGCTCCACAATTCATATATGTATGTGTGTGTGTGTGTGTGTGTGTGTGTGTTTTAAAAAGGAAAGCTATCATTGTGCGGTTGCACAATTGGCAGTGTTACATAATGACAGTGTTATGGAACCATCTTTCATCCCCACCTATGCACGCCATGCTACTTCCACTATTTTCAATGCATTTTCCTGGAAACCAACGCTTGTTCTGTTTTTCTGTGTTAACTCTTTCAACTTTTTCTGATCCCCATGGTTTCTCTTGGCATTAATTTTTAATAAGATTTTATTGGAATTGTGCTATTGTGATGCTAAGATGAACCTATCATGGGGTTTTCTGGGGCTGAAAGAGTGTGACGCACCCATGGTCACCCAGTAGGTTTCTATGACTGGGCAAGGAATTGGTCTCCAGGATCATAATCCAGCACCCAAACCACCACACCTCACTGGCTCTCAATTTTATGTTACTCCTCTTATTATGATTTTTTTAAAAATACAGTAATCTGCTGTTTTTGAGGGATTGGTTCCAGGAACCCTCAAAAATTGCAAAATTGTGCACGTTCAAGTCCCTATCAAAACATGTTGCAGGGAAACAGTGATCGTTGTTGTCATGTCCCTGTCAAAACTCAGGATGAGAGCTGCTCCCAAAGGAAGCTGCTGCCCATGCTGTGATGGTGGGCAGTGGGGGTGGTCCTAATCCTAGTCACTCACTCACTCACTCACTCGCAAGCAACCAGAACTGGAACAAAGCCCTAAACCATTGCAGGGTGGGCAGCACCTTCAGGAGAAAGCTACTCCCCAACCTGTGATGGCTGGCAGTGGTGCCATCCCTATCCCAGTCACTCATTTGTGGGCAACCAGGATTGGAACCAAGCCTTCCCCTTTTTGGGCAGCCAGAATCTTCAGGAGAAAGTTATAACCCACCCTTTGATGGCTAGCAGCAGTCACAGTCTTGAACCCAGTCACTTGTTCACTCACAACCAGGACTGGTACCAAGCCCTTAATTGTTGCAGGGCAAGCAGTGCTTTTGGAAGGACATTACTCCCACCCTCTGATGGCTGGTAATAGAAGCAGTCCTACTCCTCAATGCTCACTTGCAGTTTAATCCAATTCTATTGATTAAACTGTGTCCAGAAGAGGGCAACCAAAATGGTGAAGGGTCTGGAAACCATGCCCTATGACAGTGGTTCTCAACCTGTGGGTCCCCAGATGGACTTCAGCTCCCAGAAGCCCTGAGCATTGACCATAGTGGCTGGGGCTTCTGGGAGCTGAAGTCCACAAACATCTGGGGACCCACAGGTTGAGAACCACTGCCCTATGAGGAGCAGCTCAGGGAGCTGGGGATGTTTAGTCTGCAGAAGAGAAGGTTAAGAGGGGACATGATAGCCATGTTTAAATATTTGAAAGAATGTCATATCGAAGAGGGAATGAGCTTGTTTTCCACTGCTCCAGAGACTAGGACAAGGAGCAATGGATTCAAACTACAGAAAAGATTCCACCTGAACCTCAGAAGATTTTCATGGTAGTCAGAGCTGTCTGGCAGTGGAATATGGTGCTTCAAAGTGTGGTGAAGTCTCCTTCTTTGGAGGTTTTTAAACAGACGGTGGGTGGCCATCTGTTGGGAATGATTTGATGTAGGTTCCTGCGTAGTAGGGGGTTGGACTGGATGGTGCCTGTGCTCTTTTCCAGCTCTATTATTATATGATTAGGAAGGTTGATTAAGAAGCAAGCATCATTCTGCTTGGTGGGCTCATTTTAAAATAAGTGTTTGTTCATGAAACAGGAGGATCTGTGAAATGGTGGGAACACGTGTATCCTGCCATTTCACAGATGCTCACCCCTTTTGAAGTCTTTATGCAATCCTGAATAGGCACAGCAGTGCTGCCAGCGACTGGAAGGTGGGAAATAGCCTCCTTCTGGAGGTTATTCCCCCCTGCAGTGCTTGAGGGCTTGGTTCCATTCCTGGTTGCTTGCAAGCAATTTGTAACTTTGTGTAAAGTTTAATTTGTGAATGCTGACCTCATGAATAATGGGGGCCCACTGTAATGTGTTGGAAAATGGAGAACAACTTTATAGCAGTTCTCTTGGGGACTCTTGGGAATGCCAGCTCAACCACTGAACATAATCTGGGGTTTCCCTCTTGGAAATCATTAGGGAATCCCCAAGGGATGATCAATGAAACCACTCCCTACACCATGCCGATTGCACTCCCAATATTATAATCAAGCAGAACAAGACCTTTGTACAACAAGACCTGTGTAAACCATATTTGGATAGTGTGTGTCATTAATGGATTATTTCATGTGGGAAAATAATCAGTTTCCAACAACATGGTACATCACAGGGAGAGCAACAAAAGTGTGTGATCAGCTTCAGGCAAAGACAGGTCTAATATAATGCAACTGCCATATCACAATGTCCTATGATAACCTCCTGCATTGATTGATCCAGTTAAACTGGCTACCAAAACTTGCTCTGAGAATTGTTTTTTTTAAAAAAAAGACGGGTATGATCAGCGGCAGAGCTTGGGGTGTGTGGAAGGGGAGTGGGACGGGGTGTGGCCATAGTGCATGGTGGCATGGCCAGGGCAGACGGGGACATGGCTACGGGCTGGGATGCCCCAAAAACATTGCCGCCCAGGCTGAATTGCCCTCACACCCCTATGTGACTGGGTATGATCCAAAAATTCTATATGCAATTCATTTTTCACCAAGAATGTAAGAATTTAACTACATGGTACACAGAGCTGGGTGACAATTTCATTTGCTTTGCTCTCTGATGTCAGTTTTCCAAAACTGACAGATTTCTTTGTAAATGTAGTAGAAAGAACTTGATTTTTTTTTCTGAATGCTGGAGGAAATGTAACTGATATGTTTCACCCTCAAAAAAGAAGTGAGTACTTAAAAGTCTGGGTTTGCTACACATGAACTCATATTTCATAACTGCAGACTTCAAGAAAATACATTTTTTGAAAATGGGGTCAGGTGTATACCTAATCTATGTTCCTATCCTATGTAGTTTCCTGTCCCTTTTTTCTTTCTTCCTTTGCTTTCTCCCCTTTTTTCCCTGTGTAATCACACACACACACACACACACACACACACACACACACTATAAAGAAAATCTATTTTTGAATCTGTGCCTGTCCAATTATATTTGTGGAGTTTTACTGGTGTTGATAATCCTTTTTTTCTCCCTATATAGACGGCAAGTACCATATAGCTCTTTCCATGGGAATAACTACCTGTTGAAACTGGACAGCACAAATAAGAATTCATTTGGTTCATTTTTCACAAGTTTCCTTGCTTGGTTATTTGTTATTTCATCTTTTATGTCAGCTTTCTCCTAATGTATCCAGCTCAGTTCAGAACACCGATTTAAAGCAAAATGCAGCTTAAATGATGCCCTTAATAATAAAAAGTAAAAAAAAAAGTTTAAAAACAGTTTTAAATAAAGTATTCTATTAAAACATTTAAAAAGAAGATAAAAATTTAGCACTGACTGTTAAAAACACTTCTGTAGCAACCAATTAATAGCAAGAACTGTATAATGAAAAAGGTTCCCCCCACTGCTGGGAGTGGATGGTTGGAATGTAAATCTTCATAAATATGATTCTTGCAAGCAAGAACAAATATTTATAATAATTTTGCCACTTTTCCAATTTTTCTCCTTGTTGTAAGACATCATCAGCTACAACTACAACTACCGTTTTTAAACCTTATTCCTGATTAGAGACTTATTCTGCACAAATTGTTTCTAATTCATAAAATGCCCTTTTCTGCACAAATATCCCAGCTGCATTTTTGGTACAGAATAAATCCCAAATTGCAAAGACTCTTGGCCATCTAAGAGGCACCTTGTCAGGGTTTCTTGACAAGTGAGAAATCTGTTTTAAACTGTTTTTTTTCAAATATTTTCAAATATTCTTTCCATCCCTAGCCAGCAGAAGGACAATAGATAAGGTGCCAGCATAGTCTCCCATAGCAGGAAGTTCAATCACCTGGGAGCTACCACCAAGAAGGCCCTCACTAAATGTTCCTGTGATGATGGTGCAACTGAGGCCCTTTCCGCACGTGGGGAAAGAACCATGCAAAAACGGGACTCACCGGATTTCTTTGGCATCCAGTTGAGTCCGTCTGGATGAGAAGCAGTGCGAGCTCGTCGCTCTGCACTGTTCCGGCATCCAAAATGGTGGCTTCCAGTTGGTGGAGGCTCTCCACCAACCTGAGAAGCTCACCAGCTTAAAGCCCACCCCCGGCAGACCTGCAGGCACACACTAGTGCGCGCCTGCAAATCTGCATTGGAGCGCGGCAACGGAGTGACATGGAGTTGTGCGCTCCATGCTTTTTAAAAATCTCTTAAAAGAGGTTTTTAAAAAGAATGCTGTATGACCAGTTCCAGTCACTCTGAACGGGACTGAGGTGTGGAACTACAAAAAGTAGTCCACCCCAGTCCACTACACTGGTGCAGAAGACCTCCGTCGGAGGTCGCTCTGCACCGTTTTAATAACCTGGTGCGGAAAGGGCCTGAGATTTCTTCACAGCTATGATGAAAAGAACTTAAGGGCCATTTCTGCACTAGCCTATTATAGCACTATTATTTCACTTTCAATCTCCTATCGAATCCCCAGCATCCATAGGGAGAGTGGAATAATAGCGCTATAACAGGCTAGTGAGGAAGTGGCCAAGGTCTTAAAAATTCAAGAGAGAGAGAGACAGTGAAATGGACACATTTGTCTCTCCCTACTGGTATAACATTATCTCCGGATTCACTAATGAGTTAACATACCTTAGCCTCACTAGTCTTCTTTTATGACACTGTTCTCTGAGGTGACCATGTATAGATAGATCTAAAGTTTATTTGTACAGCCATAGCTGTGATAAAACAGGAAGAATTAATATTAAAAATGCTATGGATAAAACTTTATTAAAGAGTAATATATTTAGGCAGCAAGCCCCATTGAATTTAATAGAATGTGCTCATTTATTTATTTATTTATTTATTCATACTCCTTCTTCCTCCCAGATGGAATCCAAGACAGCTTACTTTTGAGCTGGGAGGTTTAAGGTTACACTGTTAATTCCATCATTATGGTTTTGAACAGCCATCATATTGAAGAACAATAACACAACAAAAATGCAGCATTGTTAGACCTAATTCTCCTCAACCTGAATTTTGTTTCAGCAATTTTCACAGCTTTATAACACAGGATGTAAAACCTATCATTTATTTAAACAATGAAGGGGGAATATTGAAATCTGAATAATTCAATACAGCCAGATTAGAAGGCAGCCAGGTGCTTGGCTGACATGAGTGAAAATAGTGTCAAAGCTCTCTGCAAGTTACTCATTGTTTTGTGTGAGTGCTTTTTAGTGGGCCTTCAGAAGAAAGATTGCTATGAGTGTTGCAGTCTAAATATAGCCCAAAATTAGAACAATTCTCCATACTTTCTTGAACGTTTGCTTTATCAGACCACACACTTCGAATATAAAGTCCTGGATCAAGAAGGATGAATAACCCCTTTCAGACTGGAGATAAACTGGAATACTGGACAATTTAAAGATTTTCCTTCCAAATAAAGTAACAAAATAAATTCAAATGTTTAATCACAGATAGGTCTAATGCCTTAAAATAAAGTATTTCCAAATACTAAATCAAGCAATGTCTTATGTTTACTGTGTCAAGACTCCTATTTTATTTTTCTATCAGCAATATCAAGATTAGTATGGATTTGAAATTTCATATGTCTTTTTCCATTTCTTAGTAGAATTTAGGTTTCTTTTCCTGAAGTAACACCATCATAGACCTTTCTGGATTTTTTTTTTCAATTTGGTGATTCATCAGTTTTAAGGAAGAGAGTTCATTGCTCTTTACTGGATCAAGGTTTTTCAATTGAGGTACTTCCTTTAGGGCAGGTAGAGTATGTGTTGCCCACCTGGATACTAACTTCTCTCAGCCTTAGTCAGCACTGCCAATGGTGATTGTTTGAGTGTTGGACTATGACTCTGGAAACCAGAGTTCAAATCACCCCTCAACCATGAAAACCCACTGGATGACCTTAGGCAAGTCACACCTTCTCAGGCTCAGAGGAAGACAAAAACAAACCACCTCTGAAAAAAAAATTGCTGAGAAAATCTGGTGATAGGTTCATTTTGGGTTGCTATGAGTATGTGAAGATACACATCAACAACAGCAACATTGGGGATTCATATGTATGGTCATTAATGACTGAACATGATTCCAAAAACCTACCTTTTTAGCAGGCAGCTCCCCAGGCTTTATGAGCCACTGCACATTGGGACTCTGAGACATAACATCTGAAGTACTCTCCTGGTTGTGGAATACATTGAAAGAAGGAGGGTATAGTATAGTATATCTGCTTGTTCTCAATGTGTCCCGTGATTGGAAGAATTCTGCGTATATTATACTAGTGCCATGACTTTTGGTGCCTAAGAAACCCTTTGGTTGGGGTGCTTCCTGGCTAAGAAGGTAGGTACTTGAGGGTTGGGTGTATTAAGGGAACTTAACTTGATCAGACATAACTAACGGCCTTTTCACACGGCATTTTTGATGTGAAAGGGCCCCTTGAGCATCACATACATGTGAGGAGCAGTCCACATGATGCACTCACATTTGCGCGATGCTTCAGGGCCCGGCAGGGACTGCTCACGCATTTTTTCATTTTTTACTTGAAGCCAAAAATGGTGCATGCTCACGCATCACTCTGGGGCCCCGCACACACTTACCTTGCATGCAGAGCCTCAGGAGCCAGGCCAGTCGCTCTTCCTGTCCAGTGCAGCCTTGGAAGCTCCCAGGCTGCACTGCAAAAGGAAGAGGCGGGGCTCTCGCATGAGCAGGAAGCTCATGAGGAGCTGAAGAAGCAGGGAAGCGAGAGCCTCTCTCTGGAGGCTGCTCACATGAGCACTGCACCCCAGCACTGAAAATAGGTGAGTTGCGGAAAGGTAATGGAGCTCCATTATATTACAGTCAGCCATCCACATTTGCTAGGGTTAGAGGTACCAGGAGTGGAAAAATGGCAAATATCAAAATGATTGTATCTGTGGAAAGGGGGCCAAGGCATGTTGGGGAGAGTGGGCACCCAAACCAGGCCAAGGAAAGGGGTGGATCAGCATGGTGGCCCTATATTTCCTTTTTCTTGTCTGTTTTGTTCTTTGGGTGTCTGAGGGCATCAGGAGAAGGTTTGTGATGCTCAAAAATTGGTCTGTGAGCTGTCCTTAGCTGTCCAGGAAGTGGCTGGAGGAGAAGCGGGGGGACCAGAGGCGAGTTTTTAAAGGATCACGGGGCCCTATAGGAGCTGCTGAAAGGAAAGGTTTCCCTAGAAAAGAAATCCCTGAGGTGGTGGGGGGAAGGGGTTGAAAAAGTTCTCAAATAATCAAATCCTTGAAAGTCAAACTTGCAAATGTGGAAGGCTGGCTGTAGTTTCACTTGATAATGCAGGATCTTGACCATTATATTTTATCCAAAGCTAAGCCTGATTCCAAGTGAAAATGCTACAGAATATCCCATTCTCATAACCGCTTTACACCTGCATAACTATCCGATTTTGTTACTGGATTCAACCAGGGCCTTGCTAGGTGGAAAACTGGTCATACAGAAAACCAGTTTTGAGGTACCTCAGGATTTGTAGGTAGATTCTTCCCAGGCACCTTCTATAGTAAAAGAAGCAGAAGCCTTTATAGCAAGAGTCAGATAGGGCCTCATTGTGCGAGGTCAAATGGGACAGAAAGAGGACCAACAGACAGGCATTGCAGGACTCATACTTAGATATTCTCCTTGCTGCCCCTGAGTTATTATGTTGATGCACAGTAAGATAAAATTATACAGTTGACATATATAAATGTATGAAAAAAAGTCTCAATATATTATATAGCTGCGATGAAACAGAGAAGTTCCATGCTGAGGAGAAGGAAGGAAGGAAGGAAGGAAGGAAGGAAGGAAGGAAGGAAGGAAGGAAGGAAGGAAGGACCAATAGTATAATAGCCTTATACAAAATTATGGTGCAACCACAAACATATACATGTACAGTTCTGATTACTCCTCTTCTAAAGGGAGACCATGGAGCTAGCAAACATGGAAGAAAAGACAACCAAAGGAATGGACCATCTGGAGCAACTCTTTAAAGATTAAAAGTTGCAGCAAGTGGCCTGGTGTTAACTTTTAAAGTTCAAATGCTGATTAAGGTGATCCTTTTAGCCAGACATCTGATAAGGGTCCAAAAATGATGTATAGATCAATATTTCTATCTCTGCACATGGGTAATATTTGTACCTCCCACAACATACACTTTGCATTAGAGCAGTGACAATATATTGTTGCTGGAAAATCCACTGTATTCTGGGGAATTTGAAGATTGCAGTGAACCCAAAGGGAACAAGGAAGCATAAATGAATAGCTAATCAAAAAGACCTGGTACTTCAAACCTATGAGTTCTGGCTCCACTACAAAACTGCTTAAAGCTTTTAAGGGGTCGTGACTTAGGGGGAAAAGTGGGGTGAGAAATGCAAGGATATGATGATAACACATAAAATGGTGCATGTTGTAGAGAAAATGGGCATGATAATGTTTTTTTTTCTCTTCTCATAATACTAGAATCCAGGATTGTCCAATGAATTTGAATGGTTGTCAATTCATGGTGACTGTCACGCTCCAGTCCCAAGACTCAGACAGGATCCTTCCCAACAATCACACCCTAGAGATCTGAGAGGAACAGTACTTATGGTAGCCACTGAAGGTGAAGAGAGAGAGCCCAGGCTTCTGGCAGTGTTTATATAAGAAGGACTTGTTAATTAGGCCACAGCTGGGTAGGAGGCTGAGCCTATATAACAAGAGGCCAGAATGGGAGAAAATTGTTGGAACCAACTGATTCCATCAGTGGTAACAGCACAGCTGAATCCAATATCCCTTGCTTGTATTTCTCAAATCTTTGACTTTCTCCTCAGCTATGGATTTTGCCCTTGGATACCCTCTTTCTGGACTAATTATAAATTTCGACTGGTGTCTCCAAACTTGCTAAGAACTCAGACTGACTGACCAAGACAAACTTTGCCCACTAGCTCCTGTCTTGCAAACCCTGCTGTGACAAATGCCTTTCAACCTGATTTTCAGCCCATGGCAGTGGCTCTCACATTCTGGAATCCTGCAGAATGATATATATGCATGTGTGTGTATGTGTATATGTGTGTGTGTGTGTGTGTGTGTGTGTGTATCAATGACAAGCCTGTTGAGAAGCACTGTGGTTTCCCAGAATTACTTATTCACAGAAAATAGCACTATTCAGGCATTCTCTGAAAAGAATGCTAAGAGTGATGACAGTGAGGAGCAAAGCTAATGGTCATGTGTTTTTTATTTGTACTGAGTGAATGCCTGGATAAAGCAAATGAAGTATGATTATTTGCAAGAGAATCTTCACAGTATACTAGCTACAGTCCTAATATACCCAAGGATAAACATTAAGTAAATGATAAGGCACTTGTTTAAAACCAACCAAATGGAATCCTTTACTTGCTTCCTCTAAAATATACCATCCTTTCAATTCATACTTTTTCTAGGCTTGATTGTACATTGTAACATGATTCTGTGAACACAAATTTCTTTGTGATTTGCCTACTTAACACTGGCATAGATATTAACTTGATCCTCTCAGAGATGCTAGTTCTCCGGTCATTCAGAACAACCAGTCAAAAACCCATTGGCAACACAGGTTTCCTCCAAAAGAGAAATTTAAACACTGTATCTGAACTTTAAAAGGTATTGCTTGCTTTAATAAATTATTGGAGGGCATTAACCTTTGCACCATCTCATCTCACTTCTCCTTGGTATCAGAAAGCACTAACTCTTAATTGATTTTCACCAGATCTTTCTTCAAGGCCTATAGGTACAGCAAATACTTGGATGGAATTGCAGGAGATCTGCTGAATATATTGGATGTCTCTTGTGCACCAGAAAACAATGTGGCATTATGCACCACTCATTAGAAGAAGGCTTTGGCCAGATGCTAATTTTGAAAGGTCATGTTTTATTTGACAGAAGAAAATAAAAAAGCTGTCAGAAGGACCAAGTAAAGGGCACCTAAGATGGAATGTGTATTTTGCTAATATGCAAACAGTGAAAAAAAAACTTCCTTCTGGTAGAATATTTTAGTCTAGGATGCAAAGAATTAGAAGGTAACAACTACTGTGCATCTCTACAGCACTTCAGATATTTCCACCCATGGCCTTATGTTCTGGAGATGTAGTCAAGTCATGATTCATGTCCTTTTTGAAGCAGCAAGCAGAGGATTTAGGACAACTCCCCATTCCTACCTACATCATGTGACAATTATAGCTCTATATGCAATATACGAACTTGTCAATTTCATAAACAGTTAACAGTAGATATGGGGTAGGAGCTCACTGTGATCACAGAATGTGTGTGTTGAGGTGGTGAAGAGTTTTAAGGCTTTCATCTCTAGCTGCAATTCCAATGAAAGCATTGCCTGCCACCTTAGCTCAATATTGAGCACTGGGAAAGGAAATTTCCATGTTGGGAGGGGGACTTAGATCATGATAGTGGTTGGGGAGGGAAGGATTAAACCTTGCTTCCCTATGTACTATGATCCCGATGAAAGATTTTTCCATTCCTTAGATTAATATTAATTTTTTAGGACCAGTTCATATGTTAACCTTCCATTGCTCCACTTAGTTACTTGTGTGATGAAATAGCCACAAACATTTGAGTGAAACCAGGATGAAATGTATGCGAGGAAAGTTCAACATTTAAGTGCTTTAAAAGCCCAAACTTACAAAGGGAACATTTCACATATGGGGCTGCTCTTGGCAACAACAGAGTGTCAGCATTATGTATGAACTGTATTTCATTAAAATGAAATGCCTTAAGAATATCATGAAATTACAGGCTCTACTCTTGTTCCACAGAAAAAAATTATCTGTCTTTTTCTCCCTCCCTTTATTTTCTAAACACATTGACTTGTCATTTTGTGAGCACTCAGGCATGCAGTTTCTGCTGTTTTTTTTTTCATTGTATAAATTGAATTTCAAGACGTCTTTGTAGTATGTCCTGGTTTATGTCCTTAAGTGTCCAACAGATCTGTAATAATGGCATCTTACCATTCTCTTGCTCAGTAGGGGCAACACAGCTATATGGGTGTTGGCTTACTTCCAGATGACCAAAGGGCTACTGCTTATATTTATTAATATCCTAAAGGCACAAAATCCTGTCTGATCTTGGAAGATAAGCAGGGACAACCCTGGTTACTACTTGGGTGATAGACCGCCAATGAATACCAGGTGCTATGGGCTATATTTCAGAAGAAGTAACTGCCAAAATCACCTCTGAGTATTCCTTGCTTAAGAAAACCATATGATATTAATGGTGTCACCATAATTCAACAGGCTATATGAAGGCACATATACAAACAAGATGTTGGGTCTTCTGAAGATTACAATAAACAACACTCATTTAAGAGGGCCCTCAGCTTAAGAGAAAGTGTGAAAACTTCTAGATCCTTTGGTTAGGAGTTGTCTTTGGGGAGAGTGTTTTGAAGTATGGGAGAGATCAGAAAGATGGAAGAAAAGATAAAGAGGGCTGGATGATGATGATGATGATGATGATGATAATGATGATGATGGTGGTGGTGGTGGTGGTGGTGGTGGTGGTGATGGTGATATCTAGATTCTTGGCTTTTCCCTGTGGACATTGGTAGAGGATTAGCAAATTTGACACGGACAGGACAGGAACTATATAGAGACAGTTAATCACATTTTATATTAACCACATTTTTAACTGTTAATCACATTTTTAACAATTAATCACATTTTTAACTGTGGCTGAATGTTCTGGAACTTCTAAGATGTGCTTGAGTAGCCATTGCCCTCATGTGTATGATGTCTTCACATGTTATGTACCTATTTGGAATAAAGACTTTCCTCTTATGAGCTTCTCCTTTGCATTCTCTTTGATATCCTGCCTACTCAGTGTGTTTGTGGGATTCGCAGTTTCCCACTGATAAGAGAAGAATTGGGATGGGAGAAGATGGGATGGAACAGGATGGGAAGGGAAGGACTCTGGGAGAAAACTAGAGTTGGACAAAGGAGCAAAACAAATTCTCTAATACCCAGTCTTGTTACCAACTTGGGAGTGCCCCAAAAGGAAAGGATTAATGGTGTAGTAGTGACTATTTTGCAGCAGAGAAATGGCCTTAGTTGTGCTAAACTGTAGCAGAGTGTAATATGTGCCTTGAAGTCATCTATTGGCTTATATGCCCTGATGTAGTTTTCTAATGCAAACAGTCAGAGATGGTTTGCCTTTTTCCTCTGAATATAGCTCACAGTACCTGATATCCCCGGTGGCCTCTCTTCTAACTACTAAGTAGGTCTGACCCTACTTATCTTCTGAGATCAACTTTGCAGTACCTTCAGGGTACTTAGACCATGTAATAATTTACAGCAGAGACAGTATTCTTCACTAATTTCTTTCTCAAAGGAAGCAATGGATAATTTTAGCAATTTTTTTCCTGCTATGAGAAAGTCTTCATAAACTACAGTTTTTGAAGACTGTTTCTAGTTTTGGACTTATTCTGTGCAAAATTCGTATGTTGTATTTTGGCATAGAAAACAGCATTTTATGCACAGGAAACAACTGGAGGATACTGTTGTTACTAATGTTAGAATCTACTAGTGTTAGAAGTATCATTGCCCAACTCGCAATCCACAAACTCCTCTATGAGGTAGACAGTAGTGTTTATTTACAGCAAAGCAAGCAACATACCACACTTCTTTCAAAGTTGCTGAGACTAAAGCATACAAGGAATTCACAGGCGTTATACTCACATGTACAAATTTTAGGTGTGCAAAACTGTGATTTACCATCACTCCACATCTTTAGACATTTCTCAGACCCTGCATTTGTTTATCTTCCCTTCATCCTTGGGACGGGAACATATTGATACTTTCATTTTTGCCTGCTCTGATCTTCCTCCCTCACTGGATACATTGCTGCAATAGGAAATAAAGCAATTAACCATAGGATACAGTGTAATATACAGATACATTGTTGTAATCATCAATTAACATTTAACTTTGTAATTCTCTAACTAAACTCTAGAAAGGTTCATAGCATTGCCTCTATGCTGACTACCATTCACTATTGTTACCCCAGAACATGGGTAACTCAGGGGTCCACCCATGATGCCAGTAGCTTCATATGACAGTGGGGAATTAATTAGCTCAAATTAAGAGACCTATAAGAGGGAGGTAACCTAACAAGATCTTTCCACCAATGTTTATAGGGTCTTGCAGGAAAGAACCAGCGAGAGATTCCAAAATAAGCTAAAATGTGTTTTATTGAAAGCTCAGTCATACATCGAAAAGATCCAAACACTCACACACTCACACAACAGTTAACTGAAGGATAACAGGAGGAAAGTTGTGGACAGAAGAGTTTTCAGGGACTGAGCAATAATTACTGATCTGGAGAGCAGCACAGAAAGCAGTGATGTGGCATAAACGGCACCTAAGGACAGTACTAGTTTGGAAATCAGGATGACAGCATGGCATTCAGCAAGTGAAGTACTGTATTGAACTTCAAAGCGGAGGGTTTTTACACTCAAAATCTACCTTGAGGGCATGGGTGGGAACAGCTCTCTGGCTGAGTAAACATGGACAATTTGGTCCAAATGGAGCTAATGGTCTTAGTTTTAGGTGACAAAAGAGTTAATGGTTGTAGTAATAGCTCTGTAATTGTGGACCATTACATGCAGGGAAACATCCAGGTGCAAGGAAACCAGGCTGAAACAATCAGGCCTTTGGTGGGAACTTCCCTTTGCCATTATATACCATCAGAAATGCTATAACTTCAGCTTAAGTCTATTATTCCTGAAGTAATCTGGTAATCTGCCTGACAATGACTTTGGCTACACCTAGAGGGGGTCTGCTGAATTTCTTTGCTGTCGCACATGTTCAATCAGTAATTTTCCTCTGCTCAGCCTGACCTTCCAGTCACTTCAGGTTCCATTTTATATCAATTAATGTATTTTGTCAATTAAATCATATTTTGCTAATTAAACCATATCAAACTTGGGGGGTGCATGGTCCCATAACACTATTTCAATGCACATCCAGCAGATCTATGTATGGCAGGAGCCATGCATCCTGACAAAAAGTCAGAATCTGCTGCTATTCCACTTCAGTTCTGCATATGGGATGGCGGGGGTGCTTTCTTGCCCTTTTCATCAGGCAGAAATGTTTTTGGCTCTGCTGACACTGTTGATCCAGGTAAAAGTGTTTCAGGTTTTTTTTTTTTTTAATGCCACTCATTTGTATTGCTTGCATTGTACTTCAGCAGACATTTTAATCTGAGATTGCAGTTATTTGTCATTTTAGATGGGCAATATCTGATTTTTACTATTTGCAATTTGTGATTTTAACTATGATTTAATGTAGATTGTTAACCACACTGAACTCTTATGGGGAAGTATATAGCATAACAGAATGAATGAATACTTTCCTTTTGCAATTGTTCATCCTAAATATAACACTGGTCTGCAAATAAAGCAATTTCTAACTTTTCCTGCTCCATATACTTGAATTCCCCTAGAGAATCTTTTCTGTGCCTCAATTGGGTCAAATAAAGAAGGCACAGTACTTTTTCCCCTCTTCTCTCTTTCCCTTCATGCAAGTTAAAGAATTGGTGTTGACAGTCTGGGTTTTGTACATTGCAGAATAACCAACAAAATCATGTATGAGTTGGCAGAAAAAGTATTAGTGTAGATAGCTCACTGAGTGAATAAGACCTGAAGCTTGATCCAACACAACTGAACCAGCTCTTGTGTTGAAAGTATCAGAAGTGGCAGATCACTGAAACAGAAAACAAGCTGGAGCAGTAGGGAGGAAAAAGCAAGCAAGCAAGCTAAAAGGCTTCCCTGTCTCTTTGATGAAAATGGCCCATAGACTCCCTGGCTTTCATTATTGATTCGTTGTAGGTACAGAGAAAGAAAGTAATGCTTGCAAAACAGGAGTTTGGTTAACCAAAGATTTCTTGTTATGAATGTTATGATCTTTTGCTCTTCAAGTGAAAATGACATCTTTGCTGTTGCAAATAGCCCATTTGAACAAGGACAGCTTATTGAACATTTTGTTGAAGATGTGCAGCAAACCAAAATCAGCCAACTACACAAGATCTAATGGATGACTACTCAGAAGGAAGTCTTACTGTGTTCAATGGAACTTCTTTCCTTGTAATATTGAGCAATACTTTGGTGTCAGGTTTTCAGTCAAAAAGAAGATATCCAGTGTTTTGCTACAATGGATGAGATCTACTCAGAAGGAATGCCTGTGATCTGAGCAAAGTGAGCAAGGCTGCTCAGGCCTTGTACACTTTGCTCAGATTGTCAGCCACCCTTCCAAGCAGCAATTGTGGGAAAGGGTCTAACTTACCCTACAACCACCACCCAGAAGGAACTCCTGTGATCCAAGCAAAGGTTGCTCAGTCCTCACCTGCTTTGCTCAGATCATTGGCCTCCCTTCCAGGCAGCGATTGCAAAAAAGCACCTAACCCACCCTGCAACCACAGTCCAGAAGAGACTGCCATGATCTGAGCAAAGCAGGCGAGGCAGCTCAGGCCTTGCACGTTTTGCTCAGATTGCCAACCTCCCTTCCAGGCGGTGATTGTGGGAAAGGGCCTAACTTACCCCATAACTGCTGCCCAGGAGGGACATCCATGATCTGAGCAAAACAGGCAGGGCTGGAACGGCCTTCGCCAGACTATTCCCAACCTTTCCAGCCTTGCCTGCTTTGCTCAGATCACGGGATCCCCCTCAGTGGGCAATCGTGGAGTGGGATAGCTCCATTCCCATGATTACCGCCCGGAAGAGACATCCACAATCTTGAGTAAAGCAGGCAAGGATGAAGCCGGTGGCAGTCGCTTGGCCCAGGTCTCTTCAGTCTCATGGGCTTTGCTGAGATCGGGGGCATCCCTTCCAGGCGTCAGTTATGGGAATGGGGCAAATCCACCTTGCAATTGCTGCTTGGGAGGGCCACTGGCGATCTCAGGAAAGCATGTGGAACCAAAGCAGGTCCAGCCATGTGATCGAGAGGGCCGCTGGCCTTCCTCTCCATGGGCGATGGCATAGCCAGGTTGCTTCAGCCAGTCATGGCTGCCCCAGAGGAATGCTAGCGATCTCAGTCAAGCCATAGCCCCTGAGGAGTTATTTGTGATCATTCCACTTTTGCGGGTATTCTCTGCACCAAACCCCCATGAATGTGGAGGAAGAACTGTAATTGGGAGGGGACAATTCCCTGTCCTCACTTCAACCCAGCCATGCACCAATTTTGGATCCAGCTAGGAGTAACAAATACAGAATCCAATTGTTCAGTTGAATTAGAGAAGACCCACTGACTTGATGGAAATGCAACAGGTCACCACATAAGGATGAGTCAACTGGATTTGTCTCATAGGGTTCACAACTGCAGATTTCACCAGAAAAGTCACTGGCTGACTTATGACGGAAATCTAAGATAGTCCGTAAATGGACCCATTGCATGAATGAAGCCTTTAGCTTTTTGTTTCTAGATGTCTTGCTTTCCAGGTTATATTTTGCAATCATATATGATAATACAGAGTATTAACATTCAGCATTAATTTAGTGAAAAATTTCAATAACAATAAGGCTTTTGGTTGGCTTCCTTCTGTACACCTTCAAAGAGACACAAGATTACTAACATCACTGATAAGGATGATGTAGTTGTAGAGGAGGGAGCAGCTGTGTAGATCTACCTTATTGTTCTCCAGTTGATATTTGAAGTTTAAGGAGCAGTTGTATAATTCTTTCATTTATAGTTAGATAAAGATAGATTCATGTATTTTTCCTCAGAATCTAATAAAGATTACAACATTCAAACTTGAAATATTTTATGGGAAATGAATTATATCAGTATTAGGGATGGCATACTTTTATTTAGATTCTAGGAGCATGTAAAAGCCTGAGGTCCTGCAGGGTTACAGTCTCTCTTGGCATGCCTTTGACTTGCCTCTTTTTGTACTGTCTCTGCCTTCAGGCAGCAGCAGCCAGTGGCTTCCCTGTCACTGAGGTACTGACTCTGCTCTGGCTTTTAGTTCAAGCTTTAAATAATTCTGAGCCTACTGGAATTTAGATGGATCTTTTGAAGTTCATATTGAAATCTGAAGTACATTCACTGGCCCATTGAAATGAAAGCTAGTAACCACTACTATGGCCGTTTTTGCACCTTGCCTGGTGCCGCTGGCATCATGCTGGGATCGTGCAAAAAGCCTCCTCCGGGAAGGAATCGAGTCCCCTTCGCTTCCCTCTGCTCCAGCTCCATGCTGGATGGAAGGAAGCATGATAGCTCCACCTCTTTCTTCCACAGCGCAGCCAGGTTGGGCTTGGGGGTAAGTGCAATGGCTGCGCTTCCTGATGTTCCACACACAAGGTAAGTGTGGGAGGGATGCGAGAGGGATGCGCAATTACACATCATTTTCAGCAAAGAGAGACGAAAATGATATACTGCGTGATTGCCTTGTGATTGCTATGGGAGCGACGTGCGATCATGAGGAAGTCATGCAGAGCTGTCCTCACGATCCCACATCACGCCTGTGGCCATTTCGCATGGGAAATGGTGTGCAAAAAGGGCCTATGTTAGTGTCAGAGCTTGGAAACAAAACATTGAAAAATGATGTATTATTTTAATTTACTTTTTTATTTTATTTTTATTTTATTTATTTAAAAGGGGAAATGATTGCACATTCTGCTTTTAATGTCATATTCATACGTGTGTGTGTGGGGCATATGTGCCTTCAACCTCTCAACTTACGGTGACCCCATGAATTTCACAGGGGTTTCTTAGGCAAGGAATACTCAAAGGTAGATTTGCCATTTCTTTCCTCTGAAATAGAGCCTGCAGCACCTGATATTTATTGTCAGTATTCCATCCAAGTACTAAACAGGGCTGTCTCTCTCACACACACATACACACACACATACGGGGAGAGAGAGAAAAAGAGAGAGGCCACAGTAAATAGTTAGTTTTACTCATGTATTTTTTATTTTTTTCTGTCTTTATGTCTGCACAGTGATCAGAGATAAGGAACTATTTAAAACCTGGGAGGTTTGTGTAATGAAAGGAACTTAACTTTGCAGTCTTGAAAGTTTTGAATGACCTAAACTTTCATGCTCAAAATAGTAAGCTTTTGTATGGAACAATTTTTTAAAACTGAATCTTTACACTCATTTTCTGATCTTATAGTGAAGCACACATGCTTATTATTAGATGCACAAGAAATGTAAAAATCAATACAGCCAGATCAAATCAAATTCCAATGTCCTGTTTGTACAAAGGACAGTGTGATGCTTACAGGAAGTCCACAGAAGGATACGGAGTCAATAGAATCCTGCTTTTTTTTCCCCTTTACATGAATTACCTACAGTGTTAGTCCTTTTTTCTTGGAGTACTTTTATTGTAAGGATGGGACGAATCCAGAATTTTCCGAATCTGAATCCAGATCTGAATCCCTGGAAGGTTCTGGGAATCCATGAATCTCAAATCTTTCAAATCCTTTTTTTAAAAAGAGTTTAAAAAGCAAGGGAAAGAAGGATAATCTTGGGCAAGACACACTCTCTCAGCCTTAGCAAAAGCCTAGGGAAAGGCAAACCTCCCTCTGAAGAAATCTGGCCAGGAGAATTGTCATAGTTTTGCTTCAGGATCTCCACAGATTGAAAATGATATGAAGGCCCTTTGTACATGGGCAGGAAAATGTGGATTAATCCCACATTTTCCTGCCTGTATAAACAGGGCCACATACTACCTTGGAGAGAGATAATCCAGGTCAAAACTAGCTTTTCTTTGCATTGTTCCTTATGGCATCCTGGGGTTTGTAGTTTGATGATGCACCAGTACACTTTGTCAAAGAAGGCTGTGACCTCTTGTAAAACTCCGAACTCCAGAATTGTGTCTGAAAGAGGTTGCAAGGGAGCTATGCAAAGGAATGTTTCAGCTGTCCCTGAAATCTCAAGCCTGTAGCTTCCAGTCAAGTACTGAAGATAAATATGAAATATTCAATTTAAATATCTTAGAATACAAGCCCAGATGTAATTTGTGAAATTGTTAGCAAAGGCCATTATTACTCCAAGGGAAAACCACACCTACTAACTATCTTCCCTTGTATGTATGGTTTTTCAGGTTTTCAGGCATCCCAGTCTCGCAGGTTTTCAGGCGTCCTGGTCGCACTGTTTTTCAGGCATCCTGGTCTCCCTGGTTTTCAGGAGTCCCAGTCTCCAACAATCTATTGTTGGCGGATTCGAAAGATTCGGTTTGCCTATTTTGACACAGGGATTCAGATTTGGGAATCTCGAATCCTTACCCAGGATTCAAGGATTCAAGGACTTGGTTGGCCCATCCTTAATTTATTGCCTTATTCTTATTCCACTCTATTTTAGACTCTGTTTGTGTTGGGTCCATGAGAGATTCTGCATTTGCAATGGCTAAGTTCTTAAGATCTTGCAAAAATTCTTGATAGAGAGAGCTCTTTTTAACTTTTCCCACTCAGCCACCTGAATCTCCTAAACAAGCCCCTCCCTATATTCCACACTGTTCAGGAGAATATCACAATTCTTTTGGGAGGTTTCCAGAGTGGCGCTGTTGAATATATAGAGGAACAAAGGACAGTAAACTCTCCTGAAGTAAACTTATCTTGGGACCCAAACTTTTGCGTGTGAAGTCAGAATTTCCACACCACATTCGAATATTGTGTGCACATGTGAAATCAGCCTTGGCCATACCCATTCTAGGTCACACCCACTTATCCTGAAAGACTATATTCTCTCACATGACCTTTCCCATGTTTTGAGGTTTTTTTTGGAGGTGGATCTTTCTCTCTGTCCCATCATCCTCACAGGGACAGCTAATGGGGCTATCAGAGAGGGATTTATCAGTGTCTGCCCCCAGGCTCTGGAACTTCTTTCCTAGAGAGGAAAGACATACTCCTTGCTATCTTTCCACAGGTAGGTGAAAACGTTTGTTTTGTTTTGGCAGGGCTTTGAAAAGTGATGGTTCAAGGGAAGCAGGGTTTGAATGATGTGCTGTGTTGTCTATGTGTTGTTTTCTTTTTAATGGTTATGTTTTAACTGATTTTAATATTATTAATAGTTTAACTGCATTTTAAACTTTGGTATGAGGTGAATTTTTAGCTGTGTTTGTTTTAACTGTTGTAAGCCACCCTGAGTCTCAAACTGGGAAAAGAGGGGAAATTCTGCTACACCTTTAGCTGTGAGTGTCAAGACAGAGAAGTTATTGTAAGAGAAGCAGCTACACAGATGCACTCCAATCCAGGTTATGCACAAATAATTCAAGACGATGAAGAAAATTGCAAGGGCAAAGTCTCAGCTTGTCCAGAAGTCATTATGCAAAGCCAATAAAGCCAACGAAGGGTGTTGGTGGGGCAATTAAAGTGGAATTATAGTCCTATAATTGTACAGAGTGAAAAGGCCTCTGATTGTGCAAGAAAAGAATCCTACCTGAAATAGGACAGTTACTGTCAACTGGAAATGACCATTCTGGCTTAGATGGACCTTCTGGTGTTCCTCGTGTTAAGTTCATAGTAATTCAAGTTGATAAATTATAAGGTAACAGGCTAGAATTCACCAAGGCAGTTACGAAAGGATAACCTGGAGTTGCTCATTCATGACTTGTTCTTATTCACAATCTCCATGTGTTCTCTAGCAGTGACCTTGAAAGTCTTCCAGTGTTCACTTACGGGGCATCAGTTGCTGTGAGAAACAGGGGTCAGTTCTTCTGTCAATAAGAAAGCAGCTGACTGAAGTTTCCCTTCCTTCCTGTGATCCATGCCAGGTAAGGAGGAAATTATGGCAGAGACACTATGTCTGACTGTCACCAGGGATCACTCATGGGAGGAGAAGGAAATGTCATCTGTTTCCTGATCAACAGGGGAAGAGACCCCTGTTGATTTCAGTAGCTGCTGCCTGGTAAGTGAGGATTGGCAAGGTTAGGTTGGGAGACACTACTTGACTACATAAGTAAGGTGGTTGTGTAGTTAAGTAGGTTATACAAAAACACAGTTACTGTATTTTAATAAAATACTATTAATGTTCAAAACATACTGAAATTCTACACTTGTCTACACAGCAAATAATCCCACTGAATTTACCCCAGGGAAGTAGGTAGAGATTTGAAGCTTTAATGCATCATTTTTTTTTCTATGTTCCTAGGATGTGTCCCTTATTTTAGACATCTTCAGCAGGCACTTCATTGTATTTTCTCTTGCTGTTTGTATGCAAGATGGTATTTTATCTAATCCAGTGAAGTTATGACTAGATACATATTGAAAGCCAGTGGTTTTCAGCTGTGGTTGTTTTGTTACCTGAATCTTCCCATAATGATTAAAATTGTGAGTGCAGAACTCCAGATATTCCACACATTAAAACAGTCACAACGAAAACCTCCACACATCTCAGCTTCTGTACATCAGAGGTGCACACATGCATAATCTCATTACTCTTTGAGACATAACTGTTCTGCTACTGGTTGGTAGAATTTAGTGTAAATTATATTTAATATAAGCTCCCCACTGTGTGATGGTGACTTAAGAAAAGTAATGAAGCTCATAATTCTATGCAAATATAGGTATCCTTGGATACTGCTGACATAAACGGCTGTTGGGATAATAAGAAAAAGAAGCCATCAGGCCTAGCAATGCCAGTGGTGCATTTAATGAATCACTCTGTCATTTCTTTTTCACCAGGGTTTAGAAGCCTATTTGCAATCATATGGCCAGCTCCAATTAAAGGTCTGTGATTAATTTAATGCTTATAAAAGATTAGGGGATTCTCATTCACAAAAGGAAAAAAAAAAAGGAATCAATTTAGGTTTTCCACCTGGCATCTTTTGGCGATGAACAGCTTTCAAGATTGGCAGAGTTCCTGCATCTAAAAAGGATTAAAGCATTTCATTGGTTCAAAGCTTAGCATACATGGTTTTGATGCTGAAACCTATTTTGTAGATATGGTTCAGCACATTGGATAGTTTCTTTAACATTTCTGATTAAAATCCATGGTGGTTTCATTAGCCTACCACCACCACCAACAACAACAACAACAACAGTCACCTTGATTGTTGAACATTTTTTTGATTAAGGGAAAGTAATCAGAGGTATAGATATGGGGAAATTGCCTCCCAAATAAGAATTCTGATACCTCCAATGACATTTTTTCAGTCCTCAGATTTCTAGCATTTCTAACTTAAAACTTTTGTTAAGCATTTTAAAATATTGCTCAGACATTCAAAGCAAAGAGGCAGGCAAACTTACAAAGGGAACACAAAAACAGCAAATACAAGAATTTAGGTCTGAGTGGTTTTCAGTGTCTCACTCTCTGTAATGCTAGACATTTGAGGACTGAAGGAAAATTTCATAATGGGACAGAATTCATATTTGAGGAGGCAAGGCTATCATTTTGTCCCCTTTCCCATAATTTGACCCCTGAAAGTAGCTGAATGCATTTATTCTCACTATCGTCTTACTATAAAATTCTAACAGGCAGTGCAAGATGGTAATGAGGTATCTCTGTTTAATGCACATTGGTACATCAAACAGCTCCGTGAAGACGGTGGTGTTTTGACGCTCTCCAGGGGAAGAGACCAGTGTGCTTGGTGATTGATACTGGGTGCCAGAACTTTTCATATGAAGAAAGCAGAGTCACATGGAATTTAAGGCTCTGTTGCCCCTTCATGTACCTCTTTGATCTGTGATTCTTGGAACAGACCAGATCAGGATGGGAGACTTGGCTATTGCTTGGTTTAGTGACAGACTGACTGAGACAGGGTGGAGGCTTGCTTTTGTCTTGTCTCTGAACTGTCTGTGCTATTTTCTTCCTTACACCCTGTGATCATTTATTATACTTTCTGCTATTTCTCCCACCCCGGTATTATTTTCTTCCTTATTACTTAATTGGATGATCATTCTTTATGCTTTCTGTCAATCCTCCCTTCTTCTTCCTGCTGTTCTGGTTTTGCTAACCCCCTCTTCTCTTTTCTTTTGTCTTCCTGTCTGTCTTTTGTCTGCCTTTAAACCCTCTCTTCTCTCTTCTGCCACCTCTTATCTTTTCTGTTGCCTGGAATCAGTCTTTTTGTGGGGTTTTAACCAGCAGAGCATGTGAGGCAACAGTTGACACTTTCCCTCCGTTTATGGCTTCTGTGAGGCTCCAGCTGCTGGGGGGAATGAGAAGATGTGTGTGTGTGTGTGTGTGTATGCTCACATAAGAGTGAGATTCATTGTCTAGCGGAGGGTCCAGATTGGGAAAACAACGTGAGCAAGGAATTAAAGTAAGGCATGGTTTATTTCTGCAGCAGAAATAGGTGAACAACGTGTGGAGGTCCAAAGTGAGAAAAAACACTTCTCTCAGTATCTACCCTATACGCACTAAACAGGTGGATTTCCTCATGTAAACATTCAGAAAACAATTAACACTTAGTTCAAAGCACATCTTCTCTGTCTGACTTCTATCAACTTTAAATTGTCCCAATCAACAGTAAACTGTCCCAATCTATCTATCATTTTCAGATAGCATGTTATAATTCTACAGGAACAAAGGTTTTTGATATCTTCAGAGAGTCTGTTACATTAGACAAGGAATGTAATCAACAACTGCAAATCAAGGAGGAACTTCTCTTTTCTCACCTACATTTTAAAACACAGAGTGGAGCCAAGGCTCATAATCTAGCCCATGTAATTCTTTCACTTCTAGGGAATGGATATTTTAAGACTTTTGAGTTCAGATTGGGAAGGGAGAATTTCTAGTTTTAAAGGTGAGGACAATTATCATCATCATCATCATCATTACTATTAATTATTATTAATCATATGTACTTGTGTGTTTGTGGCTATGTGGTTCTGTTGATCTTGTTTTGTATGAGTGTTGTGGATCATTTATAGGTGAGAGTGAGTGGAGTGTCTTGGCTGTGAGAGAGTGAGTTGGCTGTGATGGAGATAATTAACAATCTGGTGGTTTGCTAGTGCTGTTTGTTCTGGCTGGCTGTGGATTGCTGGTTGTGTGCTTGCTGATGAGTGCTGGTGGTGTGTGTTTTGTGCTGACTTTTATTGTGGAGTAAGTGGCTTAAGACATGAGGATGAGTGATCTAGGAATTGTCTGGAATGTTTAAGTGGCAATTGACCATTTTAGAGTGATTGGCATGGTTGGGGTGGGGGAGATCATTTGAAGTAGGCCTAGTTCTTTTGACTCAAGTAGTGATTATTTTCTCCCCTTGCCAATCACTGGTTCCCTTCATTCACATGATTTTTGGTGGGAATATCCATCCCTTTCCACACAGGGTCATTACCATGGGTTACTGCGTTGTAGCCTCGTATTGTTTTGCACATGGGAGTGAAGTAGCCTTGCATTACTTTCCGTCGTTCTGCATGGAATCTGCTGTTAATGTGCTGCCATGTGGTGAGAAACTGCAGTATTTGAAAACCAGAAAAAAATCTGATTCACGTTCTGACATCGAAGTAATTTTGGGCTTTTTGCAGTCATGTAGAAATGTACATCTGCATCAATGTGCATTGGTGGGCAGTGGAGGGCTGGCTGTAAGGCCAGAAGTAGGTACATAGTACGTATATGTATCTACATAGGTATGCACAAAAGGAACCACCCAAAATCAAAATCAAACAAACAAACACCAGCCAATCACAGCCGCCAGGGTGGGGTGAAGGAAGCCAGGGGAGTGGCCAGCAAGGAGGTAGTGCAGATGCACCAACTCACACTCCTTTGTAGGAAAATGCTTTAAACTGGAGTGCGTGCAGAAAACAACGAAGGAAAATGGCATTATTTAAATACGCCATGAAATGATGTTGCAGAATCAGAGACAGAGACCCACAGTTAAGGAAAATTGTTTATTGTGTACAATGTCTCAATGGGATCATTCCCAAAAGTCTGAGCCCTGCCTCTTCATGTTCACAGCAATTTATACATCTCCAGTGCAAATGTCACATGTTCAAGAAGGAAACTGACACATACAATGGTTCCCACCATTCTCTAGTGTAATCTTACAAATGTTGCAAAGTAAAGGAAGCATAGCGAGGCACATTCCATCCTCTCTTACATTCTATCTCACAGAGTTCTATTGTATTCCTTTCAAACACAGAGGGACTTCAATTGCAGAGGAAATTAACTGCTTTTCCCTCACACCCTGAGGTCATCTAGACTGACCCAAAGCTGTCTCCACCTCAATGACGTGAGCCGCTTCTCGCGCCTCATATGGAAAAGGCCTCCAGTAGGGTTTTGGAGTTATTTCTGAGTTGATTGGTAGGTGTGGTGGTGAGTGTTTGTATATTACAGAGTCATGTGATTTTGATTTGAATTTTAGTGGTAACATGTTAACTGCCTTCTCAGGTTAATCATATGGGTGCCCTACAGTTGCATAACCATTGTGAAGCCTGTGTCAGATGTTTCATTAGGGGCCTGTACAGCATGGTGATTCAGAGGCCCACTCAAGCCACATAGTGATATTGAGGCCGGGGGTGGGGGGCGCTGTAGTCTCCGGCCCGGTAAGCCTACACCAGCTTGGGGCCTGTGTGGTCTGGTTGTATTGAGAAGCCTTCTTGCCCTATGCACCAGCTGTTGTGGATTTAGCGCTTAGTAGGCCTGGAGGGCTTGAGCCCTAGTATTGGAGAAGCCTGTGCCCTATTTGCCATAATATTTGGGAAAAGTATTTAGGAGTCCTTCTTGGTCTCTCTGGGCTTGCTGGTGCCCATGTATCAGGACCCTGGTTATAGGTGATTGTGGTGTTTGGTAGGTCTAAAAGGCTTGAGGCCTACTAGTTGTGGACCTATGGCTACTAGGCTTGGCATCTGAGATTAGTTCTTATAGGGCCTATGGCCTGTCATGCCTTGTATTTGTTACTTAGCCTCCTTGTTATTGCTTTCCTTGCTTCATGGTTTACCAATTTATTGTGGGCATGGTTGCTTGTTTGTTAGTTTGTAGACCCAGTTGTTTGTTATCTAGGTGACTGGTTGCTTGTCAGACTAGTAGCTGGTTTTCGTTAGTGCAGAAAGGCTTCCAGGAAAGGTGGAGATAAATCAAAGGGCAAGGCCCCTGCTAAGAAGCCCCCAGTTAAGGACCTGCCTCCAGGGTTCCCCATGTCCCCTATGCCATCAGATGGTAAAGGTGAGGTGGTAGAGTGGATTGCTGCTTTATTGGCCACACTTAAGAAGATGGAGAAGGATAGGGTACAACCCCAACGGGTGGGGGAAAGGTCTAAGAAGAGAAGCAAGAATAGGTTTAATCAAATAGTGCTATCTCACCCAGAGGCACAGGACAAGAAGCCATAGGCAGAGCAGATGGCTGTGATGGTGTCCAACAGGGAGGAGCCTACAAGTAGGGCAACTGACATAGAGAGCAATACTTGTGGGAAATCTCAAGCAGGTGATACCACTGACAATACAACACACTTAATGAATAGTTATGGGAGCAAGTCTAGTGGGGGTAATGTTAATTGGGGTTAGTTCTGGTGGAATTGACACTGTTATTAGGAGCTTTAAGTCTGCTGCTCCACAGAATCAGTTAGGCACAGCACAGCCTTCTATGCAGGTTCGGTCTGTATGTTATTTTCCCCAGATGGGTTACCAGGGCTTTTGTGCACCACAATGGCTGACTAGCCCTTCAGAGGCCAGGCCTCTTTTCCATACTGTATCATTAACTGCATTTTGGAGGGGCATTCTATGTTACCGAACTGGTGGCAGCAGCCCACAGAGATACTTCTGGGAAAGCTTTGGCTTTCAGGTTTTAATTTTGTCTGATAAGCAGACAGTCCTGAAGATTAAGTGCTCTAAATCTGATCAGAAAGGTGCGAGTATGTCACTTGCATTGAGACTGTATGTGGATCTCACACTGTGTCCTGTTCAAGTTCTTCAGCACTATGTGTGGGCTGGGGGCATTAGGCCTGGGTACCTGTTTTGCCATGATGACTTCTCCCCCGTCTAGTTTTGGACACTGACCTAGAAGGTGTTGCAGATGTTAGCATTACACTATTACAATGCTATTATTCCACTTTCAACATCCTGTGGAGTTCTGGGGTTTGTAGTTTACTGAGGCCCTCTAAATGCCCCTCCTTAAACTGCAAACCACAGATTCCATAGGATGTTGAAAGTGGAATAATAGCACTATAATAGTGCAGTGTGGAAATGGCCTAAATTTGGCATCCATTTGTGGTGGAGACAGTTTCGGGTCAGCCCAGATAACCTCTGAGTGTGAGGGAAAAGCAGTTGAGAAAATTTTCCCTGCAATTGAAGTGACTCTGTGTTTGAGAAGAACAATAAGACGCTGTGAAATAGAATGTTAGGGAGGATGAAATGTGCCTCGCTATGGCCTTGCCATGATTTGCAACATTAATAAGGTTACGCAGAGAAATGATGAGAACTGTTGCTTGTGTCAATTTCCTTTCTTGGACACGTGATGAATTTGCACTGGAGATGTATAAATTGTTTTGGATATAAAGAGGCGGGGCTCAGACTTTTGAGAATTATCTCACTGAGGCATTGTGCACAATAAATCTTTTTTCTAAAACCGTGGGTCTCTATCTCAGTTCCACTACACATTCCTTCCAGTTGCAATGGGTTTTGGCCCTCAGTTAATTCAGCACATTGGTCATTGGAGATCGGCAGTAGCAAGGAAGAACATGTGACCTCTTAATTTTTGATGGTATTATCACATACTAAAATTACTTTTCTGTTTTTCTTTTCTGTAGTTGTGATAATGGGGCTTCGCTTCTCATGATCTAAGCTTAGCTAAAGGGGGATACTTCTCTCCTCAGGTAAACCAAGGGTTAATGAGGTGATGGGATTACATCAAGGGTCACAAGGTGAGAATTGACCAACCACAAAGAAGGAGGTGGGCATCTTGGAGATGCTTCCAGATCCTTCCAAGGAGGAAATATAAAACTTCTGAGAGGCCATGTGGCCAGAGAGAGAGAAGAACCAAGAGAGAGATGGGATCTGGGCCAGTGGCAGACTGGAGGCCCCATGCCTCATCTCCAGGTCCCTCCCATCTCCTTTAGACCATCAAAGCTTATAACCTACTTGTGAGTAACCAGGAATAAGATAGTTAATTGCATTAGGGCTTTTTATTATTTTGGAGACTGGCTGATTTTAAGAATGTATCTGTGCTTTTATATCTGTTTTTGTAACTTCTTGTAACTAAGCGTACCTGGGAGGGGGGAGCCTCTCATGTGTATTACTGTCCTGTTTATTTACATGCCTGATCAAATACTTTCTGTAAAACCTCTATTTCTCTCCATTCCCACGTCAGCCTTTGGAGCACGCTAGCTAGGACTTCTCTCACTCAGAAAGGCAGGGGGAAGGTCCTTAAACGCATTGAGATTGATAATATACTGAACAGCGTCCCACTGTGCTGTTTGGTTAATTCAGAATTCAGTGGGTGGTGGCAGCAAGGTTTAATAATGCTGAGGGAATTGCCAGCCTTTGCCAAGGAGGAGAGTCAACCTTGGAGGCTGGTATGAACCCAGTAAAACGCTGGAGGAATTTCCAATCTTGCAAGGGTGGGAGTCAACTTGAAGGGACTGGAAATAAACCCCAGTATGACAGTAGTACCCAGGTACAATTTGGCCAGACGATGGGTCCGATCTGCGGCCATCTTTGGCTATTTGTTGGGTGCCATGACAGGCCTAAAGTTGCCATTTTGGTGCTTGGCTGAGGTTGAGTGAGTTGGCTGTTGATAAATGGCTTGGGAAAAGAGGCCTCTGGTAAAGTGGTTTACTGCCTCTTTTGTTTCAGGAGCACAATGTGCCTTTTCCTCATGTTTTGCTCGTTCACTTTGGTGGGAATGATTTGGGCTGGCTGAAGGGCAAGGCCCTGGTTTTACGAACTTTGAGTGATTTTAATCTTGTACAAAATGTTGGTCCATAATATCCCTTGTTCGGTCTGATATTTTGCTCCACCAAATTTGGCAAGGTGAGGGTGACCTCCAATGCACTGACCTTGTCTGTAGGATGGTAAATAGAGAAGTCCATAATGCCCTGGGTAAAGGGTTGGGCTGCTTTCTCCCACACCTGCCACAACTTTCCAACAGCCAGAGGCCTACAGGGCTAATGGCATTTTTTGATGAAGGACTGTGGCATGTTGTTTCTGAAGCACATGCAATGGGAAGTAAGAGCCATGTTGGCCAGGCTGGTGAGTGAAAGGGACTAAGCAGATGTTCATCCTTTTTCTGTGGTAGGTGGCCACAGACAAGGATCTGTGTGGCAAGTGATGCTGTAGGGGAGGGTAGTACTTTGATGACCTTCATGCAAGAGATCACCATTCATTGTGGCTGGCACATGTGAAGAGGAGGGGGTGATGGGTTATATAAGGCCCTGCTGCCCCTTCACGTGTCTTTTCGGTCCTTGATTGTTGATCCACCCATCCACTTCCATTCTAGTGTGAGCTTTGCTGGTCACTTTAGGGCAGGAATATCCCCCCTGCTCCACTTTTTTTCCTACCCCATACTATATTTAGTAGATTTGGACAATTGGCCTTGGGTGATACTTTTAAATAGGCTGTCATCATGCAGGTAGCAGAGTGAGAACATAAGACTTTGGTGTGTACTTTTGGCACTCCTTTTGGGCTCTGAAACTTCCTCTTAAGTCTAGGACCCAGAATGGGGAGGGAATCTACCCTTGAAGCAAATCTGGGATTTGGACTGTCCTGTGCCTTGGGTGGGAATCCCTTGGGTTTACCTTCCAATTACGGCCAGCTGGGGAGCAAGCCAATGATTAGATTGCCCTCAGGGCTCAGGTATTTCACTCAAGTGAAGGATGATGTAGTCAAGGAATGACAACTTGCCTCACCTGGACCTGCATTGGATTGCTCCCCATTCTTGTTCATTTTCCAGGTCAATTCAATACAAGTAATTTTTAGGACCAAAAAAGTGGCTCTTATTTAACCCAAATTTCTGTGTCTGGTTTCATTATTACACGGTTGGTCATCAAATATATGTTTGCATCCAAAGCTTTCTCCACCCAGTTTCACTGGTATGTTCGTCATATATATGCCACCTTACTCAATGGGGTCATGATTGTGTTGAACACCAACAACTGAAGTTCATCTCAATACTGATAATATACTGCAGGCATCCTGATGTAGGAATGGGAAAAATGATTTTCTTCACTTTTTAAAATGAAGTCCTCTTACTTGTAATCCCACAGACCAATATGTAAACACAATTTCTATTGACCTTAAATTTATACATTTCTTAGAATTTTGTGATAGTGTTCTCCAGTCAAAGAATACATGCAAAACTGTGTTATAGAAAAATGCTGGGAATTATGATGCTTGAAATTTAATCCTTTTTAAGTAGAGAAGCTTGGTGTTGTTTAAAGAATTGCCATCTCACAGTCCTGTCTTTACCCCTCTTGAAGTACAGCAGTTGCAGGGACCTAGATAGAAATGCCCTACGATTAGAAGGTGGGCCTGTGGTTCATGCATTCCAACTCCTTCCTTCCACGGTCTCACCAGCATTTTCACAGAAAGGAAATCTAAAAAACCCCTCACAATTGCTGCAATTCTGAAAAGTGATGCTAGCACAAAACTGAAGCCAGGATCTAACATTGTTTCTGATTATTCTGAAGTTCACTTTGCCTCAGACCAATTTTAGTATGTATGAAAACTTCATAATTAAGTTTGCATCATGTAACACAAAACAATAACTGTTTTTTTAGACAAAAGGTAATCTAGCATTGATAACTGTCTTTTCATTTCTGGTAAAAGCATCCAGAAGTGTACATATAGAGCAGTGCGTTCCATATTCTTGATGGAGGGTGGTATAAAATGAACAAGAGAAAGAATACCTATAAACATATGCTACCTCTGCTTTTTGCAGAAAGCCTACTATGTAATGAGCTCAATATCTTGACAGTGATCTCCATATCAAATACTAGCTGGATATGTGCTGACAGCACTTGCCCTACAGAAGACCCTCTATGAGCTTCCAAAGAGAGATCATTGTCAGGCAAGGGTGAAAAGAAGCCAGTGTGCTTTCTGTTCGTCTGGTCTCCACAGTGAGTGTGTAAACATAGTCCTGTGTTTCAGAGGTGCTAAATCCATTAATGTCAAATTGCCTCTTCATCCTTGCTTACCCTCCATCTGTACCTATTTAATTGCCATGCATAGCAGATGTTCCTATAACTAATACAGAAGCAGTAGAGTAAAGTCAAGAAAACAGGCAAAAGTTCACTTCTGTTTCAAAATGTGACCAGCCTGTCTGTGGTCTGTCTTCAGTTACACAGCTCTGAAAAGTTAATCTTTCCTCTTCTAGAATTATCATTTCACTGGCCTGACGGATAAGGGATTCTGGGGCCTGCAGTGTTAAAAAAAATTAGCCCTTTCCAAGTTCAGTTCCATTACCAGCAGCTTATTATTTTGCTGAGCAAGGACCACTTTCCCTTTTTCCACCCACCCCTTATTAACATGTTCACAACTGCATGAGTGTTTGGACATGCAAAAGCGACCTGGGAGGTGACAGCTGGTGACAGCTAGTTTCAGTTCAGATATCTTTAAATGAAATAGTAAATTAAATTGTCTTGTGACTTTCTTCTATATGGGTTGTATTCTTGTCTAGACACCCTTGGGGTTCTTTTTGTGGAATGATTTGAAGGCCTATCTGTCTGGGCATTTGATGGTGACAATTTACTGAGGCTTTAAGAGAAGGGTCCTTTGAATAAACTGAGGTTCAGAAAACAGATGACCCTTCTTCTAACGCAGTTGTGTCATATGAGCAGCATCCAAAGTCAATACTATGAGGGATGAAAATTTTCTTAAACTTTGAAAAAGTTTAAGAAAATTGCTATAATTATTTGTTGCTTTCTTCAAGAACAAAATGTGGGAAGAATTGAACCTCTATTCTGTTTATGCTACAGTGACAGCATAGTGGTACCTATTTTTGTCCAAAATGTACGTGGCATAACTTTATGTATGTCTACTTACTCTGAAAACCCACCTAAATGAAATGAAAATTTGCTTGCAGATATTTTAAGATTGCAAGCTGATTTATTTTAATTTCTCTTGAAATTCCTCATATGCCTTATGCAAGAGTGAACCTCACAATCCAGCTTGGATTTCACTTTCAGACAGTGGTTTTCAGGTTTTTAAAATCTTGGCTCTCAGAAATCACTCTAAGACAGAACTTGGACCTGACCATGACAGAGCTCACTTTTTTTTTTGTAGAAAGGAATTGTAGAGAGGAATTTTACTATATTTATTATTTACGGTATGTTCCAAGGTCATAAAAATTGTGGAAGTATTGTTGGAGTTGCAGTTGGGGGAAAACATGATGGTGAGTTAAACAGGATAGTCTGTTAGAAATGAAATGGCGTTATTAGCAATAATTGCTATTTCAGTTACTAAAACAAGAGCAATAATAACTCCATGCGTTTTGCATTATGAAAAGATTGCATCCACCTCGGATCACTTCTTTGTCTGACTGGTGGTACTTGTTACATGGTTTTGGAAAATATTAATTTCAATTGTTGTTGTATGGGTAGTGAAAGGAAGGTTCTCTCTTTTTTAAAAAATATTAAGTTTAACAAAAAAGAATAGAACAGAAAGAGAATAAACAGAATCTATAACTAAAATTACAAAGTATCTTCCAATAAAAATAAAGAGTAAGCAAACAAGAAAACAAAGAGAACAAATACTTCTGATATTCCTATCAACAGTTATGTCTTATCTTAACCTTTTTAATTTCCCTTTTGCACTGCACTCTTCTTTGTATTATCACTAAAATACTAATAGTCAACTCCAACAATAAAAAGTCCATAAGATATTTCCAACTTCAAGATATCTTCCTAAAGATTGTCCATCTCAGCTAAATCCATCAGTTTTGCCATCCACTCATCTGTGGTGGGTATTACCAAACCTTTCATTTCTGCACATATGTCTATCTCACTATAGAGATCATATATTGCCAAAATCTTCCATGGTCTATTTCTAACAGCATGCCCATAAGTCCCAAGCTTCATTTTGAGATTTCTTTTAAAAACTCTCTACAACAATATATGTATTTAAACCCAAAGCTTTTTAGCTTTCTCACAAGTCCATGAAGCATGATTAAGTTCCCTTCTTGATTCCACTCTTCCAACATGTATTGTTAACATCGTCATACAACTTAGACAATTTCTCAGGAATAATATACCAATAATATATTATTTTATAAAAATTCTCTTTAAGATCATAACATGAGGTAAATTTTAAACCTTTTATCCATGTATGTTTCCACTGTTCCCTCTGTGTGTTATACCCAAAACTTTTAGCCCATTTAACCATACACTCTTTAAACTGTTCTTCTGTATTAAATTTCAATGGTAGCTTATACATTTTAGCAATTATGTCTTAATCATCCATGTGTAACTGCTTTCTAAACTCTGATTTATCTTGTTCAAAACCACATTCCTTCTCATTTATTTTAAATCTGTCATGTATTTGTAAATATGAAAACCATTGAAAAGTAAATCCTCAAATGGCAATTGGCTTTTATCTTTAATTTTATATTCACATTGAGATTTCATCAATAAAACTTGATAAGTTACCCATCTTTGTTCTCCCATCATCTCTTTTCTGCAAAATAATATGTGTGCTAAAACCCATAGAGACATTTTGGGACATAACCGATTTCTATATTTATTCCATACTGTTGCCATAGTATGTCTTGCAAAATGATTCTTAAAATCTACATTCACTTGAACTTTTCATACCATAAATATCTGTGCCACCCAAATCTCCAGTTATGGCCCCAATAACTTTCTATTTCTTAATGTTCTCCATTCTTTCAGCCAGACCAGGCAGGAAGCAGCAAAGTACAATTTCATGTTTAGTAAACCCAAACTTCCCCTTTCTTTTCCATCTTGTAGTATTTGACTCTGGATTTCTTTCTTTCTTAAATAAATTTAGATAAGCCCTTCTGCCATTGTGTAAAAAGGTACATCATTTGTCAAAACTGGTATTATCTGGAACAAAAACATCGTTCTACCTAAAACATTCATTTTTTATCACAGAAATTTTGCTCATCATTGACAATTTCAAATTCTCCCATTTCACCAGATCTTTCTTAATTTCACTCCAAACCTTCACATAATTGTTCTGAAACAGCAAAGAATTCATAGTTGACAAAATAACAAAGGCCCTTTTCACATGCAGTTTCTTTTGCAAGAGGGCCTCTTGAGGGTCGCGTAAATGGGAGCGGCAGTCCGTACAACTCACTCCCATTTACGTGACGCTCATGAGCCTACTGCGAACCATGCACACACCTTTTCATTTTCACCTTCAAGCCGAAAATGGTGTGTGCTTGCACAAGGCTCCTGGGGCCCGCACGCACTCACCTGCGCTGCGGTATGTCAGGAGCCGGGCTGGTCGCACTTTCTGCCTCAGCGTTAGCCTGCAATTCCCAGGTTGCACTGCGGTAGGAAGGGGCAGGGTGTTCGCGCGGCACTTGCGCGACTGGCAAGCCAGCTGTGGTAAGGAAGGAGAAATGAAGTGAGCGCCTTGCGCAAGAGGCTGCTCACGCGAATGCCACCCCCCACCTCTGCGAAAAGGTAAGATGCGGAAAGGGCCAAAAATATATTTGACATTCTTTTCTGTTTGAAGACCAGTTTTGTACACAACATCATTCTTACTTTGTATAGTCATATTCTTTGTTAACATCTTCACCTTTTTTTAAAAATTATCTTAAATTCAACCAAAGCACCAAATTCTTTCAATTTTCCTATCAAACTGTCTACATCCTGTACAGAATTTTCTAACATTATAACCAAATTACCAGCAAATAACCTCAATTTAAACACTTCTTTTCTAATTTTTATATCTTTAATTCTTTAATTCTTTTATCAGACCTTATGTCCCTATTCAATATTTCCAACACCAATGGACAGCCTTGTCTTGTACCTTTCTGGTCTTCACACTTATTTTGCAAATTCTCTAATCACTATTATTTGTGCACTCTGTGTACTGTAGATTGATATTACCCACTTAATCAAGTTGTCTCCAAAATCCATTTATTCCAGCATTTTAAAAAGAAATATCTAGTTCAGATTATCAAAGGCATTTTTGGCATTTGAGAAAATCATTGCAGCCTGTTTTTCATTATAACATTCTTTTTTTATAACAATAAAAAACATCCAAAACTATTCTATCATTATCTTACAGTTGTCTCTTAGGAAAAAAAACCCTACATTTATCCTCATGAATAAAGTCATGTAAAATTATTTTCTGCCTTTCTACCAAAATCATTGTAAAATGTTTATAATCATTATTTATTAATGAAATTGGTGTAAATTTTTAGTTACTGTCAAGTCCTGATATTCTTAGTTATCAAAGCAATATTTGCTTCTTTCCAACCCTATAGTATCTGCCCTTTTTGCAAAATAAAAGTTATAACTTGCTGTAGAGGCAATAATATTTCATCTTCAAAACATTTATAATATAATTCTGATAGCCCATCTAGTACAGGCATTTCGTCTTTTTTAAAACATATTAAAAACTTCTGTTAGTTCCCTTATCGTTATAGGTCCATTCATAATCTTTTTTTGCTTCGTGGTAATCTTAGGCAAAAGTAAAGGGAAGGTTCTCAATGGAACTCTGAACCTTCTCTCCCTTATCGCTTCCAAAGAAGAGAAGACTATCAAGCTGAGATAAAGAGAATAAGTTTGTTTAGGAATGGAAGCAAAGGGATCAGCGGCAAAATTTATAGAATGCTTTTAGATAATTTATTTAATTTGACAGGGGGTTTATTAGGAATTTGGGAAATGGATATTAGGATTAAGAAATGCAACAATGGCTACAAGGGATAGCTAAAAATAAAACTAATAAAGTTAGAGAACAATGGGTGAAATTAATAGGAAGATGGTACAGAACACCACATTAGTTATCTTATATCTATAAAACAATGCCATCTGAACATTGGCATGGATGTGGCTCTAAAGTGGAACTTGTATTCATATGTGGTGGGAGTGTGAAAAAATACAATGATTTTTTTTTGAAAGAAATTGGACAGGAAATTAATAGAATTATAGGAGAAAAGTTGAAAATAAATTAAGAAAGATGGTTGATAATTAATGTTAAGTATATTATGGTACAGACAGAGGAGGAATATTTAATTAAACAATTATTAATAGTGGCAGAGACAGTGATTGCCTATGAGTGGAAGGATCAAGAAAAGTGGGACTTTAATAATTGGAAATACTATAGCAGACTATCTGTTGTTTGACTATATATTGGAGAAGAGAAGGTTATCTCTAGGTCAGCTGAGAGAAGAGAATGGGTCCAAGAGGTGGGAGAAATTGATTGAGTTTGTAAAGGAGAGAGAGGGCTATGAAGATACAGATGATAGAGTTAAAATGATATACCGCGTAAAGGGAAAAAGAAAGTAACTATGTAATGCCATTTCAGGGTTGTGTGGGGGAGGGAGGAAGGAAGGGATGAAATATAAATGTAGTATGTAATTTCTAGATATAATCAATAACTCTAATAAAAATTTAAAATGAAAAAATAAGTTTGTTTAGGAATAGATTCTGTTTTTTTTCTTATTTTGTTGTGTGTCTTTAAGATGTTTCTGACTTATGGTAACCATAAACTGAACCTATCATTGAGTTTTCATGGCATGATTTATTCAGAGTGGATTTGCCATTGCCTTCATCTTAGGCTGAGAGATAATATTTTGTCCAAAGTCACCAAGTGAATATCCACCACTGGGGATTGGATTGAAATGCTGGTTTCCCAGCACTGAAACTACTACACCATACTTCTTTTCTCATACTGGGGTCTATAAACTGAGAGTGTCAAGGGAGGGGGAGACCACTTTTGAAATTAAAATGGTTGAAAACTCATACATGTAAAAATTAACATGTTAGTCTGCCAAAACTGGTGTACAAGAGTACTGGTAATACAACTTTTTGGAAAGTTAATGTGTTTCTGCTCCCCCACCCCCACGCATGGGTGAATATATAATTTTTAAAAAGTCATTCTGAAGATCATTTCAGAAGGTCAGTACAGAAATATGCAGTCGCCCCCGCATCCATCTCTCTCCAGGCCAACATTGTAGAGCGAAGAAAGAAAGGGCTTTGAGGCTGCCTGATAAAACCATGTGGAATTGTTATCTCTAAGCAAGTCTTCCTACAGTAATCTCAATGGACCCTCTGTGAGGGAAAAATACCATTTATTTCAAGCTGACAGTTTTCCATCAAAAGCATAGTAGAGTTTCTTTTACTAACAAATGAGAAAATAAGGATTCTCATTCATGTTTGTGTCTGTGATGTCAGCTTCTCTGAAAGTCTTCCTTGCCTTGGAATCTGTTCAAATAGATGCTTAAATACAGATATAAACACATCTGGTTTTAGACAGAGGAAAACCTCTCAAAAGCATAAGACTAGAAATTTCTAAAGCATAATTTAACACTTTGATAAATGACAGCAGTGACACTTTGCTTCTTTAAAATGCCTAATTTGCTTTTGAAAGCTAGACTTGAGGCAACTGTGGTTTTTTAAAAAGACATGATAAAATGAAAAATAAATGGTAAAATCCACACTTTAAAAAAACAAAACAAAACTATAGACTACAGTCATTGACAGTAACAAATGTAAGAAGCACTGTGGCTAAACAAAGTAGAACAAACTGCCTTTCAATTTAAAAGCCACTCACAATGCCCCCCACCTCATCTCCACAAATCAAATTTCCAAATGCATTTCTGATGGCGCCCCAAATTTAGGCTATTGATTCTGTATATTCTTGCAATCCAGGGGCCCTGGCCACTGTCACCTCTGTCACTGCTTCCTCTTCCCTCTGCACCTCATGTATGAGCATTTTACTAATGTATGTATCCTGCCTAAATACCCTAAAGGGACCAGATCCTTCCTGATCTTGGAAGCTAAGCAGGGTCAGCCTTCATTAGTACTTGGATGGGAGACTGCTAAGGAATACGAAGTGCTGCAGGCTATATTTCAGAGCAAGGAGCTGGCAAACCACCTCTGAGTATTCCTTGCCTAAGAATACCCTATGAAATTCATAGCGTCACCATACATTGAAAGGCAACTTGAAGGCACAGTTACGCACATGTACACTTGTAGCCATAGTATGCTGTTACCACATTTGTTCAGGGCATTGGTTTATAACAACCGGCAGACTACTTCTCTGTATTCAAAGAAGTAACTTTTCTACAACACACATTACTGCAGGTAATTAGTTTAAATATATTAGGGGAACAGTTTCCACTATAGCTTCAGAATGTTTTGCTGAAGGACACATAGCCATCCATTTCATAGAGGTGGTTCTAGTATTAGGATATTGTCAAAGCACCTTGTGAGGAAATTTAGGTCATTTAAGGCATGCACTGGAGTGTCCTCTTGAAGTACGCAAGACAGTAACAGAGATAAGCTTACAGCTTTCCCATAGATGGAATCTTGCTGAGGCAGTAATTTCCCACAGAGAGAGAGAGGGGGAGAGAGAGAGAGAGAGAAAGAGAGAACCTCTTTAGGCAAGAAGTTATGGTTGAAGCTACATGTCCCCAAAGCAGGAAAATTTAGGACACAGATCACTCTCCTCCACATGCATATGCTCTCCCCCTAGGCAACTGTCCTGAATTGTCAGGGACAGTCCTGATTAACACTCTGCCATCTCATTTTTTCAACTACTTTTAAAAAGACCAATTTTCACTCTCCTTGTCCCACTTTCCTCCTTTGTCCTCCACTTATTTCAAGTGCTGCAAATAGAGTCCAAAGTACAAAATTAGTTTGCATTCAGTTAACTCAGTGGGGGAGAGGAGAGCGTAGAGTCTCGCCTTTCTCTGCAGACTCACACAAAAGCAAATTGTTGCAACTTCTTCTAGATTGGGTGTTCTTCCTCACTGATTACATTTTGCCATCTGACTACACTCTGATGTTTGGCCATGAAATGCTGGAGAGCATGCGTACATGCACTCACATGGACACACACACACACACAAATTCAAAACAAGGACATTCATGTATCTTAACTGTCACCCAAAATACACACTGCAATACACTCCCAACATAAACACCCACCTTCCTATGTACTGGCATGAAGAAACTGAACCCAGGATTTGATGGGGTCAACAAAGAGCAAATTTGCAGCATAGTCCCAACCAAAGTTAGACCATCTTTACCATCTAGACCATTGGATCCAGGTCAATTGATCCATATCTGGGGTAGGAAGTCCCATTATGTTTAATATCTTTAGTCTCAGATATTCAAACATGGCACAACTTTCAAATAGTATTGCACTCTTAGATATAAAGCTTCTACCCTACTGTCTGTCCTATCTGTTTCTAAACGTATGTGGTTTCCTTCTTATTCAGACCACCTCACGAACCGGGAGTTCAGTGACACATTCAGCAGGCCTAAACTGTGCTAAAAATTTCAAGTTAGCTTGGGGATGAGCTATGGTTCAAATTCTCTTGCTTTTGATATTGTAGCTCTAACCATTTTTTCCCCTTAAACTGGATGTTTCTTTTTCCTCCTCATCTTCCCTCTAAGTTCTGTGTCATTCTTGTGTGATTGGTACTTCAAGCATGCTGCATGCTCTTACTGTCAATGGCTAGGGTTGTGTGCTCTACTTCAGCTAACATGGCCAAAGCTCTCAGTCTATCCAAGTCTGGGAGCAGGGGAAAACCTACTAGGTGTTAGTTTTCCCCTGTCAATCACTTTCCTGGATCAGAAGTGTTCCACCAAAATTTAGTCATATCCTAGAAAAGAAGAGGTAAAAAAGCAGTGTATTGTCCTCAATCACCACTCTACATTGTGTGCACTTTGGTACAAGGCACACAAATAAATTATAAGCTTTCAGATATGACAGCACTGAGAAGTACAACTGTAAATCAGTGAATAATACAGTAAATAAAAAGATGGTGTGTGGGGGGAATGAATGGGAGAATTACAACATCCATTATTTATTTATTTGAGGGAAATAAAATGTGATCTTATCATCCAACAACATTATACAATGGCTAGAGCCATGCATGCAAATATATGTCTCCTGAACCTACAAGGAACTAACTGAGAATGCCCCTGGGGGCTTTTGGTTTGGTTTGGTTTTAGAAGCAGCATTTGACATATTTACGTGAGCTGGGTCTGTGTGTGGCTTTTGGACATGACAGTTATGTGAGACCACCAGTTTTGGAAGGAGTGGGAGCATTGCTGCAGAGCAGTGTTGGAAGGGGGACTGTTGCCCTTCATTCTCTGCTTGGATTTCCCAGAGACATGTCAGTGGATTTTGTGGTAAATGGGATGCTGAGATAGAGGGAGAGCCTTTGGTCTGATCCATCTTATCTTAAGGAAACGTGTCATCCCTGTCAATTTGGGATCAATGGTGGAGAAAAAGTAGACTTTTTTCCCCCCAGGAATCCTTCTAGATTTCAACTCCTGTCATTATTCAACCAGCCTGTGGTATATAAATAATGACTGCAGTACTATGGAGTGTTGTATAAGTTAATTAAAAGTGCTCTATGTTGACTTCCAACAAAGACAATGAAGAGTTTTAGTTGGCAGTCCTGCTTCATATTCCAGGTGCATTGCTGAGATCTCATTTTTCACACTTAATTCTAAACAATGGACTTTTTCTCTAGTTGCTTTTCCTAGTGTTGGTGTTCCAATTAATGCTTGAACTTTTCACCCAAGTCCCTTGTTATATCCTGTAGCTGTCAAAGCAATATTGAGATAATATACACTTTTCATGTTGTTTTGCTCTGACAAAGTTCATGGGCAGTGTTTTATCCTTCAGAGCTTCCAGGGCAGTTACATATTTTTGGGGGCTGGGGAGTGAGGGTGGATTCAGATTTGCTTGTGCTGTCTTAGGCAACTACAGATAGAAGAACTGGAACAGACATTGTTATCCTTGTTGTGCCACCCTTTGAATAAATGTTTTGGTGTAGATAGCAAGTAGCATAAAGAAAGCTAAAGGGTCTGCATATTAATTGAGTGTTTTGTTGAAGCATAGAAAAAACAGCAAGCTAGAACAGCAATTTATAATACAGAGCTTGTAAAAGTTATTTTTTTGGACTGCAACTACCAGAATCTCCCAGTCAGCATTTGAGGAGACAATTCTGGAAAATGTAATTGACATAATTTCTTTATGTGGTAATTTATTTATTTCCCCTGAAGAACAGGTTGGGGCTTATGACTGCTTTCACAATTGCCCTGTGCTCTTAAAATCATTGGACAATATTGCATTATTTTCTCAGCCTCCCTCCTTCAGTCCATGGTATTAGTAAAATAGGCCTACCTTACCTGTGTTACCATGCTATGCATCCCCACTTCATGATATATATGATATTAACATTATTTAATTGGCATAGAAAAATATAAATCATACACTGTTATGGCTGAAAAACCATGCTGACAAAGAAGACTGGCTTCACCCATGCAAAAGTAGGTCAGGTGAGACCTCTGGGCATGGCCAGGCATGGTTCAGGGGATCAGTTGGAAGCTCCAGTGCTGATGAGCTTGCAATAATCTCCTCAACACTCAACCTTCAAACATAATAGCAAACAAAACTGTCTCAATAGAGCAGCCAATGGTCATCAGCCTGTCCCTTCTTCCTACTGAAATTCTCCTTTGTTTCCTTCACTGTCAAGACATTAAAGAAGGTATCACAATTGCCATTGGCATTATGAGTGGACCTCTAAGTCATCCACCTTTTGGGGTAACACCTGACAGATAAACTGTAAGGTTTATCCTGCTAATTATGGAAATCATTTGAAAGACATTACATAGGAGATTAATATTAGCCTAGTGCTACTGTGGTTGTTTGAGTTAATTGTATTAAAGTGGGATCTGGCAAATAGCAACAGAATAATAGCACAGTCAGTGAGGAAGGGTTAAAAAAAGATCAAAATAGTGCCACATAGACAGTATGTCTGAGCATGCTTCTTTAACTAAGACTTGTGTACAATGCTAGCTTTGCTTTTTTTAAAAAAAACAACCTGATTTTTTTCAGGAGAGAGCAAAGAACTATACAATGTATTTGTTGATACTAAAATTGCTAAGAATTTCTGTCTTGTGTGACATTTTGAGATGAATCTGGAGATTTCAAGGGATTTCAAAGGAAAGAAAATGAAGTTTTGATAAAACTGATAAATGTCTTCAGGAATATAGAATGCAACTTCTAGCATGTTCTTTTTTTCACTTCTTTCTGTTACCTTGACTTCTGGGGGTCCCTGGGGAACACCTGGATTTGCTTCAAAAATACAAAAGTTTGGGGAAACTAGTGGAGCACTGCTTAGCAAGGCAGAGGGCAGGCCAAAGCAGCAAGATCTTTTATCCTATATCTACGGGGTTAGACTGCACAAGAGAAAGAGTGAAGTCGAGTGTCCTTTTAAAAGTATTTTATTTGGCAGAATTGGTAGAATTTCCTCACACTCACACTCACACTCACACAAAGCAGTCACTCACACAAGTACACATGGACTACTGAATTAGAAAGACTTAAAAGCAGGATAGCTAAGGGGAGAAAGTGATTACACTGCACCTATGTTGAAGACTGCAATTCGAGAAGACACAGGATAGATCAGCAGACAAAGAAAAAGAGTTGAGGGGATCCTTAAACTAGCAGCATGACAGGCGCTAGTCAAAGGTGGAAGTTTTCCCCAAGAAAAAGGGTGAGAGAGAGAAAGAGTGCTAGCCAGAGAGTGAGTCAGAGAGAGGAAGCCCTAAAAGGGAATCTAATTATAGTGGAAAACATGCCTGGGGTAGGGGGCAGACCCTTTTCCTAGGAAAGGACAGAAACTGAGTTATGCAGATAGTCCTCAGCTTTGTAGTTCCTGCGACTGTGATTGTTAACTTCATCTGGGAGACACTTAGTGTCTCAAGGTATCAAATTTGCTGCCAGCCCATTTGATGTGTACATGAGTGCCTTTCAAGGTTTTCCTCTGGACACATGATTGGAGACATGTTGGCCTGACCTTGCTAAAAATGCGTAGACCCAGATGTCTACTTCCTATCCAGTGAACCTGTGGCTTAATAACTTTTTGATATCAAATATTACACTTTCCCTGGACTCGGTCTGCTAGCAGGGGTTACATTTCTATGTCATTATGCTCAAATGACTTAACTCTTCTTCACAAAGAAACTGTTCTACCTTCTTGAACATTTTGATTGCACTGTTTGGAAGTAACTAGTTGGAAGTAGATAGTTATTTATCCTTTTATACACAAGTTGCATGATGAGTAGAATCTAACAAGTGACACTTGAGACCCTTTGCAATACAACTCTAACTTTTTAGGCAAGTGTATAGTTACAGGGATGTGGTCTTACCAAATGATACTGGAAGAACACCACACAGTTCAATTGCTACCTCATGCTGTGCTTTGTGCTTTTGTGTTGTACTCTATTGTGGGTGTGGAGACAACAATTAGATGGATAGGAGGAGAATGCATTTTGTACACAGACTTACTTATGCCATTAGTATTTGTATTTAGATAATTAGAAGTACTTATTTTCATTACTTCTGAATAGGGACATACATTTTCACTTATTTTGTCCTCACATAAACTTGGGTGAGAGAATGAGCTTTTGCACAAGGTTTTTTGTTTCTGCATTGCAGAAAAAGACCTTTGCCCAAACACTTCTTTTGTGCAAAAAACTCATTTTGCACTAAAACTCTATTTTTCACAAGACACAGTGTTTTGTGCCAGAAGAGTCTTTTCTGCAAAAACAAAAATTTGATGGAAACGACTTTTCACAGAAAAGTCTTGAAATGTGAAAAATCATGTAGAAGGTGACCAAATTCTTCCTGGGGTATCCTAATCTGTTAAGATACTCTTTTTTGTCAAGAATGAGAAAAGATGTGAGTAACTTTGCATCTCTACTTCTGATAAACTTATTGTTTAAAAGTTATAATTCTGTTGATAAGTAACTACTTTTGTTGGATTGTGGGCTAACTGCAATTAATTGCTTTTTAACCTTTTGCTTAACTAATTGCTTTTTATACTTTTTTTTTTTGTATGTATTAAATGAATTTATATCCTGCTTTTCTCCTAGAATGTAAATCAAAGTGGTTTCCTACTTTCTGTGAACCTTCTCCAGGGGCTGCTTTAAAAGTATTTTCCGTGCTAAATTGAGTGAGTGATATTTAATCTGTTTAACAGTTGTTGTTGTTTTTTTTTGTATGATTGTGAAAGCTGGACAATGTAGAAAATTGATAAGATAAGAATCAACTCATTTGAAATGTGGTTCTGGGGAAGAGTTCTACAGACACCATTGACTGCTAGAAAGGCAAATGAATATGTCCAAGAACCAATGAGTACTGAAATCTCCATAGAATCCAAGATTACTTAAACTGTGGCTGTTGTACTCTGGACATATCATATGGCGACATGGCTTGTTGGGAAGAAAAATGACAACATTTGGTAAAGTGGAAGGACACAGGAAAAGAATGTGCTATAGATGGATTGATTCGATCATGGAAGCCACCCTCCACTGGAGTTGGAAAAGCTGAACAGAGCACTGATGACTGGGACTTTGAGAGGCCTTTATTTGTAGGGTTTCCATAAGATGAAGTCAACATATAACAACAACAAATAATTAAATTAAGTTATATAAATGCTGCTTCCTCTGTGCTTGACATGCCAGTAAAATAATACATCTCAGACCATAGTTTTAAATGACACTATGGCCCTTTCCACACGGGGGGGGGGCATGAAACGCAGCGGAACGGGGCGGCGCATGCGGGAATGGAGCTTACCTTAAGCTGGGTGGCTTCGTCCCCGTGGGGAGCAGCATGCGTTCGCTGCTCTACACGCCACCGGTGCCCAAAATGGCATCCAGCGGCTTCTGGCGGCGCTCCGCCAATCGGGGCAGCACGCCAGATGGAAGCCCGCCCCCGGGCAGCTCTTCAGGGATGCGCTTGCGTGCCCTTGCAGTTCTTTACAGGGCGCTGCGACAGGCTAGCGCACTCTTGTTTTAAAAAGACCACTGGAAAGGTGGTCTTTATAAAACACGCGGCGCCACCCCAGTGGCCGTGCAAGGGCACTTTGAGGTGTAGAACCTCACCTTTTCAAGCTGCCCTAGCACACCCTGCGGTGTAGACGACCTCCTAGTGAGGTCGTCCCAGCACGGGCTATATCCCCATGTAGAAATGGCCTCTGTGTGTCATCATAATATACAGTACTGTCCTGGTACAAGAACTTTTTAAGTTTTCAGATCTGCAGAACCTCAACCTTAGACATAAATACAGCTTGCTTACTTTCTTGTACTTGATCTCTCTTGCAAATGTAGGTGGTACACTTAATGTAGCAAGGACAGCATTCTGGAACATGTATGAAAAATGCCTTGGTCTTTTGGCTTCTTTCCTGTATGTTTCCTCTGAGCAGTAATTTAAAAGTATGGGATTGTAAACAGCTTGATGCCTAATGGTGTATCTATTATGTTTCTCTGAAAGTCACCTTGCAAATAAACCACTAAACTATGTATATACATTGGAGGATATAAAGATGTCTTCATTATATCTGCACAAGCCACATTTGCATTCCCCATAAGAATCCTTCTGTTATTTTAAACAGACAATGTATACTTTCAATAAACTCTTTTGAGTTGTAAAATGCTTCATTTAAAGGAAAGAAATCAATAGTCCCGCTTCCCATGTGTTTCCTTTTTCTAAATGTCTCAATTTAAATGTAGATTTTGACTACAGTACCACCAACAGGAACTAGTACAACATTCCTTCTAGAGAGAGTTAGGATACAACAACTGTAACTTTTTTGAAAGTGTGGCAGGGAGGGAAAATAGCTTTCTCTCTCCCCCATTTTTTGATCAGTAGAAAGGAAATGAAACTCTAGCTGCCTGAAGAGATTAATTTTACAGAAATAAAAATGTTTTGTGGCTCAGATTATGAAGTTGGGAGAAGGAAGGGAAACAAATTATGAAGGATTATACGCTGTGGAAGATTATTCTACAACAATGAATAGGAGAGGCCTTGCATAGGAGAGGCCTTGCACAGTCAGGGGAAGACTTCACTTAATGGCTTGTCATTACCAGAGGGGTACTTGTGCAGAAACTTTTTCTTGGTGAGAAACAAAAAATTAGGTGTGCTGTGATCGTCTTTATTTATTGAGATGAGTTCTTCTCCCACAGATGTCAAAAGCAAAGTATTGTTGCTCCTTTTCTTTGGAGAAATGTTGGCAACACCTCATCAAAATGTCAAAAGTGTGTGTGCATAAACAAAGTAGGTTTCTTCATGTATCAACCAGGGAAAGGCAAACAGTGTGATGATCATTAAGAAAATATCTCTTACCCTGTAAACATCATGAAATCCTCAAGGTTGCATCTGATACCAGACTTTCCCTGACTGACACCCATTCTCTCATCCCAAAGAGGAAATGTCAACTAAATTGAAAGGGAAAAGGTTATCAAGTAAGAGAGAGTTCCAATCATGATGTGATTGAATCAGTGGCAGTGAGTGGCTTCCATATAAGGGAGTGGTTCATCAGTATTTCAAGAATAGACAATCAGAAAGCATTTCCACTACCCAGTGGACAACTAGAGAAGTTTCTTACACCATGGCCCTTTCCTAGATACTGTGCTGCTCCAAACTCACCCTCTTAGAATCTGAAATGGTATCAAGGGTGGAGAAGAGGTAGCAAGCATCAGAGGACAGAAGAAGCTGGATCTAGATAGGTGGTAGCCAGATAACCTGGGAATCTAAGGGAAGAACATTTAACATGATTTTCACTCCCCTATCTACTCTTTAAAACATGCTTTTAATGTCCTCCATTCAATGTTAAGCATATGGAGTCAAAACACTTGAACAAAAAATTTCCTCTTCAGTCACTGGGCATAAGATTCTAGTTGTAGGCTTTCAGTCAACCAACCAACCACCAATGTTATTATGACCCCAGACCAGACTTATAAAGACAAAAACAGAACAAAGCAGAAAATTAAAGTTAAAAAAATAAATCCTAGATACAAGAATATTTGTACATATACATAAGTGGCAATATTACCACCTGCTTCTGAACTGGTACCAAATAGCATTCGTTAGGATTAGGGTGAGCCATAATGTGATTTGACCACCTTGCTCCTTGTGGAATATGCTGCTACACAAAAGCTTTCAATCATTCAAATAGATTCCTTAGAACAATCTGAAAGAAGAAGAGAGCTGGAAACTTTTCCAAAATTAGATCTATAAACTGGGAAAGAACATCTTTTTCATACCAGCCGTACAGCAGAATCTGATCAGCTTTCAACCATGCCTGACTAACAGGGGCAGATGCACTGTGCTTACTGCCTTCCAATAGGGCTGAATGAAAAACAGTGAAACAGGCCAAGGTAAAAGCTCTGTGATATTTTGGAATTTCTAGAATATAAAGTTAAAGGATGGCATCTTGTGTGGCAGTTATACATTAATGTGTGTTTTATATTCATGTTACCTATGTAGCCCATAGTTTAGGGGCTGCTTAGGGACTGTGAAAATCCCCCAGTCTGCATTTATCAGGAAGTAGCTTCTGCAATTGATAAGGGTCTGTTTCCCTGTCTCTCTGGAAGCAGTTAGTAGCCATTTCCAACCCCCCTCATATCAGTAATCTCTAGTGCAAGGTGGAATTGTGACAGAGATTCTTCTTCAGTCTGTAGCACCAGAGATCACTCATGGAAGTGGATGGAAATAGCAGCTTCCCAAGTGACTGAGGAACAGACTCCTCATCAATTGCAGTGATTGCTTCCTAGTAAGTACAGACTGATGGGATCAGTCTGGAATTCAGTGCATAGTACTTTAACTAAAGACCATACTTTATACCTTAGGACCGTAAAGGATTCTGGCCAGTCATCTGAAGCAAAATTTATGCTATGGTTGTCTGCTGTAGGATAGTGTTGGGTTCTTGAGCAATCTTCTTGCAGTTCCATTGTCTGATGGTTTGTCATAGAACTATAGACTCATAGAGCTGGAAGAGACCACAAGGGCCATCCAGTGCAATCCCTGCTATTCAGGAATATACCATCAAAACATTCCCAACAGACAGCCATCCAACCTCTATTTAAAAACCTCCAAAGAAGGAGAGTCTACACTACACTCTGAGGCAGCACATTCCACTGTCAAACTGCTCTTACCATCAGGAAATTCTTCTGAATGTTTAGACAGAATCTTTTTTCCTGAAGTTTGAAGCCATTGTTCTGTGTCCTAGTCTCTGGAGCAGTAGAAAACAAGCTTGCTCCATCCTCCATGGGACATCCCTTCAAATACTTAAATGTAACTATCATGTAGCCTTTTAACCTTCTCTGCTCCAGGCTAAATATACACATGTTAGCAACCGTACACCCCCATGCTTTGATAGGGTCTAATTGGCAAGTATTAATTAGCATGAAATTAAGTTATATACACTTATGGCTGAAAGGCCATGTAGAGAAAGAATGCTGGCTGGGAAGATGTGCAAGAGTAGGCCAGAGGTAACTTGGCATGACCAGGTCATAAGTTCACTGAGAATTAGCTGGTAAAGCCTGATTTAATGGCTCTAAGCTAATCCTCTCAACTGCCCACAGAAAACAACAGTCAAGCCAGATGCATCAGGCAAGCACTCCTGCTGGGTGCATTTCCTAGCAAATTCTTCTTCATTCACATTACCCAGAAGACATTGAAACAATGAGTCTATTCCAGACCCCTTGTGTTTATTCTGCCAGGAAGCAATTAACTCACTACCCTTCAGGGAGGGAAATAGAGTATAAAAGCCCTCCATTTTGAGCAGTCAGATGCAGTACCTGAAATCCTGGACACCACTATGCCACTCTGAATCCTGATTTGGTCTGCCCTTAGACACAAGTCTAAGCCACTCCACTGCTTCTTCGCTACTCTTCTGGAATAGTAATTGTAACTCAAAACTCTCAACTTTGCTATCCATGTTTCCTCCCTTTATCTTCGGTTGGCTCTTGTGTGAAGGTGTGACTGTTTTTGTCTTGTGTACATGCATGAGTGAATTCCCCTCAATAAAACACATTTTTAGTTTACCTTTGAATCTCTGGCTAGTTCTTTCCTGCATGACCCTGTAAACATTGGTGGAAAGATCTTGTTAAATTATCTCCCTTTCACAGGCCTCCTAATTTTGAACTAATTAATTTCCCTCTGTCATGTGGAGATATTGGAATTGTGGATGGACCCCTGAGTCACCCATATTTGGATGGACCGCAGCTCCCTAACCTTTCTAGCAAGTCTGAGCTTATTCTGTGGTTTAGCTTTTCTGACCTGCTCCCTACACTTGCTGGCTATTTGTTTGAATTCCTCTTTGGTGATCCCTCCACTTTTCCATTTCTTGTAAATGTCCCTTTTAAATCTTAAATCTTTTCTTGGTCCTAGAAAATCCTTTCCTTAAATCTTTCACTGGACCTAGAGAATCTCAAGCATAGTAAAGCTGAAGGGGAAAATCTACTGTATTCTCTATTTTAACAGCCCTCAAATAAGCAAAGGAAAGCATTCAGTTAAAGCGAGGGAGACTAGCCCAAAAGAAATAAGATCCAATTAATCTAGTTGCTACTATAGACAGTCAAGCACATACTTTGAGTGTGACTGTTTCAAATTCCTCTCTAAGCAAATCTTTTGGCAGGCAAGGTGGGACACCAAGGATGAGATACAGAAATCTGGAATGTACTGCCTCCAGGGGTTGAAAATCTTTGTAAATTCACAGATGAAACTATACAAAAGTTGAGATATTACTTTGCTCTAACGCACTTTTATTGCAGATGATATGAATGAACCTCCTTTAGATTAAAAAAAAAGGATCTTTGTTCGAAGAAATGTGTTAAAAGAAAAATGGGTAATACGATCTATCTATGTATAAGTTCCTACAGCTGCAGCCTTTACTCTTTCTTCCAGACAAATTCACACTGTACAGTAACAACACAATGGAATAACCACCAAAAACAAAATAAAACAAAATCAACAGACCACAAATATTGTTTCAGATCTTGTCAACCCATCATGTTGACTTCCACAGTTAATGGACTGCCATAAATAGTTGGAACTTTGTGTGAAGAAAGTATTAATGGATGAAGATAATCATAATAATGGTAGTGATTTATACTAATTATTGGGACGAGGATACTGAATAAAGCTGGGAAATTCTATATGTAATATGTTGTATTTTAATCTGTTGTTGTTCCCATCTCTCCTAGAGGCATGGTCATTCACCATTTAGATAGATCACTGTCACTTTTGCCAAGCTTGACATTTAACACTGGATTTGTAATTCTGGTCTCTTTCATTCTCTCCTTATCTATTTTAGGGCATTTTTAGCAAAATGGAAAATTGGCTCCTGGACCAACTGAAGTTGCCCATCCTGATTTAGTGGAAATGCTCTTTTTCTTGACCAACAATCTTGACCAAACTGGATCCAGGTGTGTTTTAATGCTAAGGGCTCTTATAAATTGGTCCATAGAAATGTGTGTGCTTATGACAGAACTATTTGGCTTTTCTGGTTGTTGTCCTCTCCCTGTCCACTTATCCCATATTTTTTTTTTTTTTAGATTTGTTTGTAGCAATTGCTTGGATCTACATTAGGGTTCTTCTAAAGTTGTTTAAAAAAACAAACAAACTGGGACATAGTTTGCTGAAGTGGTCCTATGGTTTGAAGGGAAATTTTTTTATTTTTTAAAAAGCATTAAAATACTGCAATGTACAAGTGTCATTTCTCTGACCCATTCAGTGATCCATTTCACTGATCCACTCAGTTTGTATTCAGTTAACTCTGTAGTAGGGAACTCCAGCTTGTGTGTTCTTTCTCATTAATAACTTTTGCCATCTTGACCACACTCCGATGTAAATTGGCCGGACATGTATCGGTTTTGATTTGTGAAATTTTGGAGAGTATGTAGCTGCTCTTGGAGTCCCTGTTCTCTCCCAAAGGTATGCATTCATTCACCTGCAGTCATATGGACAAATACAGTGTATGGCTATAAGAGTACACTCACGTTCTACCACCAATGTTCCTGCTTGTGCAGAGTCCTCTATGATGATGTTAAATTTCACACCTTTTTTGTTTTTCCCACTCCCAGAGAGATTCTGAATGAAGATTAACCCTATTACATCTTCCAAAGATCCCCATTTGAGAGTGTGCAGACTCTTCCTCTCCATTCCGTTTTAAACATGCAAAGAACATGTCTTTCAATATGAAGTCTCTCTTCCTCTCACTCTTTCCCACCTGCTTTTTGGAGTATCTTGTTTGATGAAGACGTCCAAATATCTCAAAAGCTTGCACACATTTTTGTGTGCAAAATAATGTGTACTATAATATGGATTTGGATTTTTTTTAAAAATGCACATCGGAATTTTCTTTGCTTTTAAAATAAAATCAGTAATTTTTCATTAAAGCTTTATTTCTATTTGATATCCATCATAGAGACAAAGACCATTTCCGCACTACACTCTTATAGCGCGATTATTCCACTTTCAACATCCTATGGAATCCTGGGGTTTGCAGTTTCGGGAGAGGCCGGCTGGCCTCTCCTGAAACTGCAAACCCCAGGATTCCATAGGATGTTGAAAGTGGAATAATCGCACTATAAGAGTGTAGTGCGGAAATGGCCAAAATGATCTAAGTGATCATTTACATGTAAGTGTAGTTAAATCAAAAAATTAGTGTTGCTGTTTGCAATGATAACAATATTTTTTCAGGTTGTTCTTATGTGCCTTCAAATACTTCCTGACTTATAGAGACCCTAAGGTGAACCTACCACAGGGTTTTCTTGGCAAAAATTGTTCAGAAGGGGTTTGCCTTTGCCTTCCTTTGATGGTGAGAGACTGTAACTTGCTTAAGTGGGGATTCTAACTCTGGTATCCACAGTCCAATGCTCAAACCACTAAACTATGCTTGCTCTCCCGTTCTTTCATACAGTATTGTGTATAGGTGCTGGAGCATTAATACAGTTAATATTGTCAAAACTTTGAAACCATCTGTGAGAGTAAGGAAGCCAAAAACAGGATTCCTGATGGAGTGTGAGGAAAACTTGATGCTGAAAAATTCAGGGTTAGTAGTGATATGAGGCAGAAATTCATCTTATCTAGCTTTAGTTTCTGTGGAATAGACTGACTTGGGACAGATTTTAACTTGTTTTTTCCAGTGTGAATGACTTCAGCCACCATTTTCCACATGGCCAATGATATTACATGTTTGAGGTCTGGGACTAGAGCTCTCTGCAGAATTTCCTTTAAAAAAATCAGTCAAGGCAGGAGGAGAGATTATGATGACTTTGACAAGCTAGATGCCCTTATCTCAGTCAGAACGTCTGCACAGTGACCTATGTACAAAGATTCCAGTCATATCTTATGTATTCCAGATAAATGGTATGTGCAGATTGTGTATTGCAGATTGTGCCCAAATACACAATCTGCATATACCGTTTATCTGGTATACATAAGATATGATGCAATAAGATATGGATGTAGGCCAATCTATTCAGATTACAGCCTAGGTGTACTTATAATTCCATTTAACAGTGGGATGAGCAAAGACATCTTGATTTCTGAGGCAAAGAGCAAAATAGTCCCCTCCTTCCAACAGAACATTAGACTCCCTGCTGAATCTTACTTCAATACTGGTGACAAATCTGTGAGCAATGAGTTTACTGTACCTGGGGACTAGCAATAAGATTCAGGCCTGAGGCAGCTGCCTTGCTGTGCCTAACAGGTGGGTCTCATCTGTAAGGCCCTGCTTTGGGGGTCCCCAATATCAGTATGGTTTGGAATGGGCACCATATCTAATTGGCATCATATTTAATTGGCAACACACTTTAATTGGCACTGATATAAAAATCCAAACTGAAGGTGACCGGGAGGTCAAACCAAAAGATCTGACTGTAAACATGAGGCCACAGGCAGGTCAGTCTAAACCACCCTCTTGATATAAACTAGATCAATTATCAGGTAAATCACTGCTGTTCCAGAGAATAATAGAAGCTGGAATTTCCTGGAGACTGCCATTGTGAGAATCTCACCAGGACACTGATTGACAGATAACCATCTCTGGTATACCTGGACCCCTTCCTCTTTCTTGTAGCACCCATAATAGACAGCTATTACAACACCCATTGTATCTTTGTCAATCAAGCACTAAGCCCATCAACAGGTGCAAGACCCATTGTCCACAACAGGCTCCCTTTGTCTTGCATCTGGAACCTTCACTGCCACAGGCCATTTTCAGGGTACAAACACCCCTGATTTTTGGCTTGTAACTTGCAGTCTCTTGAATGTCTATCCCTCACTCTGTCTGGCTGGCTCCTGAATGAGAACTGTCCTTAGGTCCTACCTAAGCCAAAACACATTTCTGTTCTTCACTACTCTTCTGGACTGGTAATTATAAATCCCCCAGAAACCCTCAGCCTCTTTATCCATAATTTCTTCCTCTCTTTCAGCTAGCTCTTGTGTGAATGTGTGATTGTGTGCCTCTTGTGTCCATGCATAAGTGAATTTCCTCCAGTAAAAACACATTTTTAGCTTACTTTTGAATCCTTGCTGGTTCTTTTCCTGCATGAGTCCGTAAACATTGTTAACAAGATCTCGCTAAGTTGCCTCCACTCTCGTTAGCCTCCTGATTTTGAGCTAATTAATTCCCCACCTTTGCAAGGAGGTACTGGCATCATGGGTTGGCCCTTGTGGCATCTACAATTTGGGGTAACACATCCATATACACAAACATGCATACAATCAGTTGTAACTGGTAGCTCCAGTATCAATACATATTCTCTGGATTTTAGTCCAGATTTTAAAGAATATCTCCAAAATACTGAACTTGTTTGGTGATAGGGTCCAGCCTTTAGGTCTAAAATGCCAGGAAAAAAACAAAAACAAAAAAACTATGTGAATTCACTCCCAGATGTCAGGGCAAGAAGCTGCCACTGCTCACCATAGATACATACATGAAATAGACTACAGTTGGCCTTCCACATTAGTAGGTTTCACTTTCATGAGTTTATTTGCCAGTTTCTTCAGCCCCTGCTGCCCCCCCACCTCAGGCACTTCTTATGCAGGGAAACTTTCCCTCTTGGTGGCTCTTATCAGGCCATGCAGCCCTTTAAAAATCTTTTCTTTCTCCTCCATCAGCAATTGCCTGGACAGCTAACGACAGCTCACAGTCTGATTTCTCAGCACTACAAACCCTTTCCTGATGACCCCAACATACTCAAGGAATTTGATGGGCAAGAAGAAGCCATCTTTCCCCTTGCTTTCCTTGACCTGGTTTGGACCTGGGTGCCTGCTCTCCCCACCATGCCTTTGCCCACTTCCAACACATACACACACATTTTGATATTTGTAGTTTTACCACTTTTGCAGTGGTCTTGTGCCCCTAACCCTAGTGAACGTGAAGGGCCAACTGTAATATGAATGATTCCAGAGGATTTCTAAAGCAAACTTGGTTTGCTGCATCCTGAAAGCAAACCAAACCTATGAATATTTACAGAATGGTTTGCCAAATGTGATGCCTGAAAAAAAAGTCTTGGGAGGATTTCACAGCATGGAAGAAGAGGAAGGAGTTAAAACGTAGAAGAGTTGATATCTTCTCTGCATGCCTTTATGAAAATAATCTTCTGTGTTAGCTATCTTAAGTGACCCACCTGGGGTACATCTCTAAAAATGTTTCAGTGCTGCGTTTATCTAGGGAGAGATCATAGCAGAATGGGTGCACGTTCTTAGGGTGTTGGGAACGTTATTAAAATTCAAGCTAATTAACAAATCTAATTGAATCTGGAATGAGGCAAGTCTCAAGGTGATGTTTTCCAAATAAGATACAATAATATTCTCTGCAAAAATGTGGATCAATCAGCAGGAAGTATGTTATTTCAAATAAACTTAAGAATCTTGGCTATGATCCTGCACAGAAGCCCATGTCTTACTGAAGTCAATGGGGCTTGTAAGACTTGCTGTGCACACAAATGCAGTTCACTTCAAAGTACTGCAGCATGTTTCTGAACAAGCCAATAACTGAGATATACAAGTGCAACTCTAATTATTCATTTCTGATGCTGGATTTTCTGCTTACATTATAATTTTTGTTTGTTTGTTTCACATGCAATATGTTTCACTCCTACTGTTTTTTGAAAAAAGTTTTCTGTTTTAATGGTACACTCCATGCTACAAATGACTTTTGAAATTCCCCACATTCTCAAAACGTTTTGTGAAGGTGCAAATCATCCCTCCAAAAGGACACTCCATTGAAAGACACAAGAAACTCTTGCCAAAACCTTCAAATCCTCCCTAATTCCAGTAAGCCTAATTCTATGATGGCATTTATGCAAACCAGCAATAGCAACAGAGATGCCACAAATAGGCCTTGCCAGAAGCTACCGCTCTACTAGCAAAATTCACATGGCTGTTTGAATAAGTTCCTGGAACTCTTAAAGGGGGGTCTTGCAAACCCCCTAAAACGCAGACACCCTGATGCTTAAGTCAACCAATTTTTCCCCAGGGAGTCTACAATGCTACTCAATGGTATTGACCTTGATACTCAAAAAACCAAACAAGTACAAGGACCCTCTGTTTTTTGAAATTACACCCTCAGTTCCTCAGTTAATGAGTAAAATTGCTTCCCAGTAATGGCTTAATGCTTGTATGAGCTTGGCCTATACCAGCTTTGCTTACAAACAAAAAATAACCAAGGTAATGAATCAGGAATGTTTCTCAGGAATGGCATCATTAACTCATTCCTGCTTTAGGGTAAATAAGCCTATATTCACCGCATGCCCTCTTGGGAACCACGCCTAAAAGTGGCACCCTCAAATTAAGCAACTTTAGCCACCTCCATGTGAATCTTGTCCCTGATAATACTCTCCTAGCTAATCCCTGAACAAAGATTCTAAGGCCATTTCCACATTTCACTGTTATAGTGCTATTATTCCACTTTCAACATCCTGTGGAATTCTGGGGTTTGTAGTTTACTGAGGCCAAAGAACTCTCTGGCTGAGAATTTTAAATGCCTCTCCCTAAATTGCAAACCCCTGGATTCCATAGGAGGTTGAAAGTGGAATAATAGCACTATAACAGAGTAGTGTGGAAATGACCAAAGTATTAATTGGTCAAAGTCATTAATCATTATATGTTTCTGTCATCATCATCATTATGATCGTCACTGCAAGGATTTGCATTTTAAAATAGGCAACTTAAAAACAGCAGAACCATATTATTTGAAATTTTATTATAGACACATATTGATCCATTGAGTTCAAACAAAAGGCTGCAGGAATTGCTTTGAAGAACTGCCTTTCAAAGCCTTTTTATTCCCAATATCCAGGGGCCCTTTCACACTATACATTTATAGCACTATAATTCTACTTTAATTCCCATGACTACATCCTATGGAACCTTTGGGTTTGCTACCTAATATCTTTTCACAGTGAGGTCACTAGTTCTAACAAGTAAAACCTCAGGATTAAAAAAAATTATTTGTCTTCAGCAAAGTAAACCCACAGAATCAATATGACTAAGTTTTCATTCAGCAGGTCCTATTGAAATTGTTCCAACTTAACAAATAGGATGAACTTTTAAATTCAGATTTCAGGTCCAAATGCTTGGTACAAAATATCCTGTTTCCAAACAGGGTAAACAAAGTGAGGTTCAAATTTCAAAATATTAACTAACCTCAGAAACCCAATTATGTTTTTGTGTGTGTGCATGTATGTGTGTACGCATGTGTGTGTGTATACACACAGAGACACATATATACATATACCTACGTACATATACACATATACAAAAAAAAGTTATAAGGTACAGATTTGAAAAATAAAGCCGTATAATTTCATGTCAAATCTCAATGTATTTTTAAAAAGGCATGACTCATGATTATTGAACATTTGTTTCATCCCTCAGGGAGTCAATTAGTGTGAACTACAATTTGAAACCCAAACATCTAATGTGCCATTTAATTTTTATGGCCACACAGAGCTCAGTGCACTAATTACCTCTGATCTGCTTTAAATAAGGGAATTATTAATCACTAAACTGTTCTCTTTCATAGTTCTATGTAGTAGGAAATGCATTTAGTCTTGCTCTGTCTGGTGCTTTTGTATTTTAACCTCTTTACACTTGTGCCAAATGCTTGCAGATTCCCCTCTAAAAACTCTCATTTATCAAAGCAATTAATATGCAATTTGCTTCCTGAAGATACATAGGGATTTGATTGATAATTAGGTGGAGGGCTTCCTTTTGCAAAGAAGAAAACATCAGCAAGTACACCCACCCTATTGATGACCTTGAACTAAAGACAAAGAAAAATGATGAGATTGTAATTTATAAATTAGGAACTGTGCTGGGAGTCATGGAACTCCCCAGCCTTTTGATCTCAGCAACAGGAGCTTAGTTGGTGATTGCACATTTTAATAAATGAAGAACAGGAGGGCCAATGGAGTCTCCATAGCAGCATGTTTACATTTTTTCAGGGTCACAGAACTTTTCTTGAGAGATGTTATAATCTCTCTCATGCAGCCTATTTCAGTGAATCTTTAGAAACTTCATGGGATATTGTTGGAATCCCATTCTGTAAAACCCTCTTAAGTTACATTGTGTAGCCAGCACTTATTTCTGAAAGCATGTGGCTCCATTATGTACCATCACCAGGTAAGCTAAGAATAATGATCAAATTACTGAAATACTGAATACCCCAGGCTCTCTTTGCCAGTGTGACAGTCTGTACTTGGCGAACAATGGAAGTACAGACAGTAAAGGGCATGGTTACCTTTGGGGCAAGGGTGATGACTTTTGTACTTCTTTCTCTTTGTTATTCAAGATATGACTTTAATATGCCTCAACCAGCTTGGGAAGGTTGAATACTTTGTTATACCTGTCCTTCTTGAGTTCGTGTCTGATACATTACTGCCTTTTGTCAAAGCACTGGGTAACAGAGGAAATTTCCCTTTTAAAAGAGAAACTTCCTGACCTTCAGTTTCTTTTCCCAGCTCAAATCCTCTAAAAGGACATCAGATTCAAAAGGTATTTGTTTGGTTGTTGGGACCTACTTGAAGTATCTACCAATCTTGTCTGCCTAAGGCAGGTAAAACAGCCCCTAAACTCAGTTTGTCCCTACAGCCTTTCACCCCAGTGACCCCTTAAGGTGATCCCCAGCCGCAAGGAAAAAGGCCACATAGGATCTACTCCCCTCAAATTGGGTCCATTCCCTTACTTAAGCCACTCAAGTTTGTGGCAGAGAAGTAAAAGTGATGATAATCCACAACCCAAGCAGGAGATAAGTGAGAAACATCGAGAGAATTCATAATTATACGCTTCCATTACACATACAGAGTGGAAGGATACAAAGAAAGTCTGAGGCAGACTGACGGTTGCGGTGTGGTCAGGAAATGATCAGATCGGAGAAAGAATTATCTTCCTCCATTCCTCCACTGAAGCCCTGCCCTTCAGCTAGATCAACTATGTTTTTTGACTAGTCCGGTCAAAGAGGAAGCCAGAAGGAAGCTGGCACAGACTGCACCACCTCAAGACAACCAGAATAGAGAGGTGCTGCCCAGCTTGGTTCTGTACCCTCACTAGAGTAGCAAATGAGAAATCTCATGTAAAATGAGACTGTGTGTTGCTAGAAGAAGTCTTCCTAACAAATGATTTGACACTAATTATCTGTTATAGGAACATAGGCAGATAAGATTTTGAGCAAATTAGCAAGGCAACTATAGGTAATAATGGTGTCTCATATCTTACTATTTCTTTAATATACCACACACACTTTATTATCCCATCCAACACTTTGTTTCTTCTGGGATATTTTTTTTTCTTCCTTAGATCCTTTTTTCAAACTCAGATGTCTTGGCCTGACTTAAAAATGACTTGGCATTTCCAGCAGGCTTCCCAGCATTCTCTTGAATATACCAAAGAGAATATCCCATAGCTCTTAGAGCTAGCTTCTTCCTTTGCTAAACTGTTTCAGAGTTGGAAGGATTCTCTTTTTAACCTAATTAATTGTTATTCCCTGGCCTATTAAGAATACAAATTGAAATCAAGGAGAAGTTACTTAAACTTCTGTCATATAGGAATGAACGTATGCTTGATAATTATCAGAGGAGTATCAAAGAATCTAAAAATGGTGCTCTTGAAAGTACATATACTTTAGTTCCTGGGGAAATATATTGGCCTAAATCCAATTGCTAGTGCCAGCTGTAACAGACCCCTTGAGTCAATTGCTGAAGGGTGAGTGAATATTTATGTAAATACCATTTGACTCAGTAGATCTGCTGTAGTTGAGCCCAGCAATTGGATTTAGACCGGCATCTTAACCCCTTTTAAAAATATAAAGTCTCCTCTTCTTCTTAAAAATTAATGCATTTGTAACAATCTATAACATGTCAATTGAAGTAAAACAAATTTATCTCTGATCATCTGTAAGCCAACAAATTTCAATTCTGTGTCCATTTTTTATGCTCTAGTTCTAAACTCTTGATAATGGGACCAAAGAAATACTCACAGCTTCTATGGCAGTGGCTTGAATGTCTCTGCTATTATCAAACCAAATACCGAATAACATGTGATTCACTGCATAAAGCAAACCCTTCTATAAACCAAATCAAATAATGAAGCACATCATCAGTTCATCTATCTTTCTATTTCCTAGCCATAGGTGGCAGCTTCTATGTCAATGGGGCATTGAATCTGCTCGCAGTTTGTAACAAACTTTTTGAAGGAGCTATCTAAATTACTGAACCCATTTCTGGAGTAGCTTTCAGTACCTTGGATAGCATCTTTAGACCTGGGCTGTTCCTTTAAAGTTTGAAACACAGAGCTACAATTCCACTAATGGAGAATCCCAACCCAAGTTACTTGGAAGTAACTAATAACAAAGAGGTAGCCACTTGTAATGATTTTCTTTATGCAAAAGCAAAGTAGCAAAGTTACATTAACTGTAATTTAATTTGAAATAACATCACTCATCACTCATGTATACATTTTTGTGGTATTCAGGCAGCAATTAGTATGATGGAAAAAGAATGGATTATGTACCACAAATCACTGATTTCTTTTTGTACTTTGTAATGTGCCTTCAGATTGACTACAACATATGGCAGCTGTATTTCAGGATTTTCTTGGCAAGATTTATTCAAAGGAGGTTTGCCATTGCCTTCATTTAAGGCTGAGAGTGTGTGATCTGCCCAAGGGTAATCTAGTGGGTGTCTATAGCTGAGTGGGGATTTGAACACTGGCCTCTTGGAATCCTAGTCCATCATTCAAATCATGATGATTTCTACACTGATTGCAATATTCAGGGTTTTTTCCCCCCCTCTCATAAATAAATATGAAAACTACCCAGTTCAGTTACTTTTGAGAAATCGGAAATCAAAGATTTGCAAAATCATAACTATAATTGTGACAAATTATTTTGGGGCCCTCAAAGCTATCACGGTAACCAATTATTTTAAATAGTAACTTGCCAAGCTCTGAACATGATGTGCCAAGTCAGCTTCCTTTGATCAAAAATTTGCCAAACTCATTATACATATTTAGTACACATTTAAACATAACTAAGACTGTTTTTCAAGGACACTGAATGAAAGAAAATTCTGTGTAAGTTTGGAAGGGGAGACCAGTTAGAAACTGTTTGGCTGCCAAGATCATATTATGATGAATTATAGAAAAGAAAGAAGAGCTATGAAGCCTCCATCTTCCCTTCTCCCTTTCTCTTTCTTCCACTTTTCATGCTGGTATAAAATGTAATCTTCTGTCCTAGAGTCTGACTGAGGAGGGTGCGTAGAGATGGTGTGACACCTAAAAGATTACTGTGATCATTTAAGGTGATGTAGTTTCCAAAGGCTGGCAGTTTTCTTTTGTCTCACTGAGATGAAGTACAAAAACCTTGTCTGTGTGCCGAGGATGTCAGCTGACCTTTTAATAGCAGCTCAGAAGATCACGTGCTGGGTAAAACAACAAGGACATTGTTTTATGACAGATTGCTCTAGATGGGGTTTGTGAAGCGAATAGCTGTACTCAGTGGGCTAATTCAAGCTTGAGAAATGTGGTGTTTCAGTGGGTGGATCATGCATGGTTATTTGAACTTTTAGTCTGAATTCACATGGTCACACTTACTTCTAATCAAAACAATCTTCGATCTCATCCCAACCGGCAAATGACTCTGGAAATTTAAACTTGCTGTAATTGCTTTTCTTGGAGTCTTTGCAGATGCTACATGGATTTACAGCCATCATAGGCATGCCATTTTGCAGAGGACAGAAGAAAGGTATATCCTTAACTCTTCTCTAAGTCCTCTTCAGCTCCTCCTTCTGTCTTTTTCAAACCTCCCTACCTTCCATGAGTTTAACTCCTAGTCTTTTACAGGGAAATGTTAGATCACTGCCCTCAGAACAATTGATTTCACAGCATGTTTGAAAAAGTGTAGTGATAAATGCCTTTCATTTTCTACCATGTTGGCACAGCATTGTGACATTATGGTGGCATTAAACCTGGCACCAATCACATATATTTACTTGTCTGTATTCAGGCTTCCTTGGAGTGATTTCTGCATAGCAGGGAACAAGATGCAGCTTTCTAAAAGGAGCATATGACCCACAGGAGGGAAAAATGTCTAACAGCTTTCTTGTACCTCTCCCTAATTCCACCCATCAAGGCTTGACCAAATCGCTCACTCAGCACTGTCTCCCCTGGAGTTTCCAAGATGTTAACAAATCACTTTGTATTAAGACAACACTTCCTTTAAAACACACACACAAGCTACTCCTGTTTTTCCCCTAACTTTTTGGTAGCAATTCACTGCTCACTACAGCACCATACATATGGCCATGCCACAGAGGTTATTATTCACTGTTATTTGTTCCATTTTCCACTAGGAGCAGGTTTGGAAAGATAACACAGGAGATATAGTGTTATTTTCTAATTTCAAGGGTCTGCTTTCTCTCAACTGTTGCCACCACAAATGAGGGATGAGGAAGATGGTGGGGATGTGCATTTATTGCTGTCTGCATTTGGAAGAGAGCTTAGGAATGATGTAAGACTGTAAGAGTCAGAAAAGGTCCACTCTAACCACCACCACTACCACCTTTACCATTAAAGTGAATTACTGATACAGATTAAAAGCAAGAAGAATTTTTGGAGAAGGTGGTCTGAAGGTGAAAGCTGGTATGCAGTTCAGTGAGGTGGTAGAAATATTCTCTTTTGTTTCTTTTGATAAAGATTGATTAGAGCACAATAAAACAAAACAGAAACCCTTTGGGTTTCTGCTAAAAACCATCAAGACTTTACATAAAAGAGTGTATTTTTCTGAGTAAGAATGGGTTTTGTGCCAATGATCTTTCCCCCACAAATAATATGTGATTGTGTGTGTGTGTTGGGGGAGGAAGAAATAATAGAATTACTCACTTGATAAATGTTGAGACTGAAGGCAATTTTTTCAGGGAGGGGACAAATACAAATACAAAGTGTTTTAAGAATGAGGAGTCCAGGGAGTGGAGTTAGCAGAAAATACATGAGCATGGAGAAATGATAAAGTATGAGAATATGATATAGTATGACACACTCCTGGAACAGGGAGGAAGAATTTCATGGAGCTAAAAAGTTGGAGGACCAGAAAAAAAAAGTTCAGCCCTGTCCTCAGTTTGAGAATGAGATACAAAACTCACCTGTGGGCACACAAACCCACCTCTCTGCCATCTGTTATCAGAGCCAATACAACATCCCCTCTGTAGGTGAGCCTGATAGTAGCTATCAAGTAGGAAGGGAATTTTTGAACTGCACAGAAATTTGACAGTGTAAAGGGGAAAGTGTGCAGCTTTCCAGAAGAACCACATTTATAATGTTTTTCATTATATTAATATAATTGATGTACATCAGTTTGTTTTACTGATCGTTCCAGGGCACTACTTTTAGTGAAAAGGAAAGGAGAAAGAAAGAAAGAAAGAAAGAAAGAAAGAAAGAAAGAAAGAAAGAAAGAAAGAAAGAAAGACACTGACGTAGGTAGTCTAGTGGTTTGAGTGTTGAGCTGTGAGACCAAGATCTGTATCTCCACTCAGCTATGGAACCCTGCTGGGAGGCCATGGGCAACTCACACTGCATCAGTCTCAGAAAAGGCAAAGACAAACTCCCTCTAAACAAATCTTGCCAAGAAAATCCCATGATAGTTTTGTCTTAGGGTTATCATAAATCAGAAATGTCATGAAGGCATCCAATAACAGTATAGTTACAGAAACTGCACCAAAATTGAAAGATGCCAAGAGGTTTCAAGGCACTGAACTGCAAAAATTGTGGTGTGGACTAGTGTTGCTGAGGCGAAGAAGGAAAGAAGAAAACGGGGAAGGATTATATTGCAAAGATTTTAGGATTAACATAGATAGATCCAGATGTTAAGGTTTTCAGTACACTGATTTGGGTACTTCTGCATAGATGGAGGAAATTAAGTTGTTAAATTGTTTAACTAGATTGCTGTAGTTTAACTGTTGACCCTTTTCACATCCACTGCTCCCACTCCCCATGAGCGTGGCCTGGGCACACTTCCGTTTAGCTGAAATGTGGAATTCCCGATGTTGCCTCCACTACTGCCACATTAGGCCTGGGAGGAGGAGCTGGTATTGCAAGTAAGTCACCATTATGAAGCCTGTTTCCCTGTCTGGCTGCCTCCAGGAAGTGACAAATTAAAATATCTTGGCAATGCTCTTGTGAGCTTGTTGGAGTGCCCTTGATCACCAGGGCACACAGTTTGGGAACCACTTCTAAAGTATAATGGAATATTATTAGGCCAAATAGAAAGGCATAGAATACTTTGTGCAAGACTTTGAAGTTCATAGGCTTCTTCATCAGGTAAAGATGGGAGGAGAGGGCAGAGAAAAAGGTGAAAGGAAAGTGATAGCGTTAGGTAGAAAGTCAACGTGTTGTTCTGTGATCATGGGAAGGAAGAATCTACAGAAAATAATGCAGGGTATGAAATCACTCTGTCAAAGCCAATGAGATAACTAGGAGCAAAGTCATTAAGACAGAACCAATATAAACTGTTTTCTCATTTGATAAAACAGCACATACCCCTTAAAAACGTCACCCTGTCTCTACTCAATAAAAGCTCATAGGCCCTTTTGAAGGAAGAGTACTGTGTGTTCCTCAGGAAATTTGTGTATTTTCAGGAATGCTGACTTGGTCTCAAGGAACTTTTGCAGTCATTTGCTACATTGGACAAGTGAGGATTGAAGGTACTTAGAATGAAAATCAAAAACTGAAGAGAGTAATCTAGGTCAATGTCTGTCTGTCTTTTCCTTTCCACTAAAAGTAACACTCAGATCACATAACAAAGACCAGTAAAACAAACTGAAGATTCATAATATTCATAATAGGAAGCTCAGAATGTTTAACCTGATGAAAAGAAGGTCAAGAGGTCTCATGATAGCCATGTTTAACTATTTGAAAGGATGTCACCTTGAAGATGGGGCAAGCTTGTTTTCTGCTGCTTTGAAGACTAGGATATGGAACAATAGATTTCCAACTACAAGAAAATAGATTTCACCTAAACATCAGGAAGAACTTCCTGATGGTAAGAGCCATTCAGTGGTGGAATATGCTACCTTGGAGTGTGGTAGAGTTACCCTCTTTGGAGATTTTTAAACAGAAGTTGGATGGCCATTTGCTGAGGGTGTTTTGAGTGACTACATAGGGTTGGATTCATAGCAGAGGATTGGACTCAATGGCCATTGTGGTCTCTTCCAACTCTATGATTCCATGACACTGGCAAAAATTGTCTGTTGAGGGCACAAAGGATCACCTCCCTCTTGGTCTTCAAATATTTATTCAGATGGCAAGTTTGCTTCACATAGACAATAAAACCATTTTTCTTTATATGTGCCAAAGAAATTAATTGTTTACCCAATTTAGGGTGGTGCAGATGATTAATGTCACTTTCTCTAACATATATCTCCTGCCAATAAATTACATTTTGATTCAGTTTGTTCAAATAGCGAAATATTTTGATCTTTCTCTTTAAATGTATTGTCTATGTGAAATAGACACCATTGTCCAGATTATCTGCTCTCAAAGCATAAATTTCTATAACATATTGTGTTCTATTATAGGCAATGGTTGTGGCTTTTGTTGCTTCCAAAATTCTAGGTAAGGGCATAATTTAAAAGATAGGTACCTCCCAATTAACTCATTCATTCAGAAGATACAGAGCAGTTCAGTTTGTATTAGATGAACACCCTCCACAAACATCCTAGCTTTGGACTTCTAATTAATTTTCTTCAAATCAAAATTATTTCTACCATCAACAACTGTGGTATTGATTATTATGAAAATTGTAATATTATGAAGTAAGAGTTCTGACTGATAATTGTGGGACAAAAATCTTAGTTGCTACGGTTTCTGGCACCATGGAGAATCAAGCTTTTTCAGTGAAAAGTTCATGGATAAGTTGTTGAGTTATTCATTTCAGAACTGATTGCTTCTCAGAGATTGAAATGGTATGATTTCTTCTCAGATGGACAAGAATTTTGAGAAAAACATAAAGATTAGATAATGTTACTGTGGTTAATAGTCCAAACCCAAGGCTTATTATTTAATATCAAGAGAATGGTCATTCCCAACTGCTCCCCTCCATGTGCTTGCGAGGCCCCCGGACAAGCACACACGGACACGGCCGAACGAGCTGAAATATACTAGATCATTCAGGCAGGCCAGTAATTTTCCAGCAAGCAGCTTCAGGAGACCTCCAGGCAAGTACACTTTAAAACTACATTAAGTATGCTCAAAGCATACAAAAGATTCTCTGCCCTGAACAGGCAGCTTGATGAGATTAGCGCTTCCGAACAGCCAACTGTCAAGCACTCCCCATTTGCATACTGTCTGCGCTATTGACAGCACCATCAGAATCCAATCATTCTAAATTTGACCTTTCGGAGGCTTTGTCTCCAACTCGAAACCCATTGTTTTCCCCCGGAACGGACTACCCTACAGGCACATTTTCCCCTATAAGAACCCCTGATTTTGAGCGCTTCTTCAGATCGCTCCTGGCTTCCATCCCACCTTGCTGCCGCTCCGTTTGCCGAGCCTTCCCCTCAGCTTCCACGTGCTGAGAATCTCTGCTCCAACTGACTTTCTTCTGGCTACCTGGGCTACAGGATCAGGTGTAGTATTTCCCCTGAAAAATCCCTCTCAAAATCCTCTATCAATCTCCTACCTTTACTTTCTTAGGTCTGTGTGAGTGAGTATGTAAGTGCACAGTGACTGTCTTTTAAATAACGAAAACAATTTTAATTTACTTCTGCTTGGTTTGTGACTTGGCCTGACCCCGTAAATATTGGGTCCAAGATCTCGCTATGTTACCCTTCCTCTTGCAGTGCTTTAGCTTGTGCTCTAGCTAATTCCCATTCCCCATTATTTTGAGCACATTGAGGTGTCTCCCATGGGACCCCCAGAAATGAAGGTAACAATAAAGTAAACTCCCACAATCTTTTTTCAAGATAATGGACAATTTGGGGCTTTGTGGATACAAGGAGATTTAAATATGGACATGCTAAAGATTATACCTTTTTTTTCATGAGAGATGCATATCATTTTTGAGAATTGTCATGTTTTTGATTTCAAAGACTAATGAAAATATAAAAATAGGTACTTTAGCCAAGATTTTTTTTTTCTGATCCTAACACTGTGACTTTAATTCTGAAAGGGAAAAGAGGTTTGGTTACTTTGAGACTTAATGAAACTCTTCTTCAGGAAGAAACTGTCTTAAGAATATGTAGGAAAAAAATGGCAGAATATTTTGAAAATAACTTGGGGTAAAGGCACTGACATCAGAATGGTATGGGATGCTAGTAAGGGTTTATGAGGAGATGTCTCATACAACAAAACATGGAATTAGAAAGAAGAAAGAAGAAAAATGCATCTACTTTTAGATAGAGAAAATGGTAAAGAAGAAGAGTTAAAGAAATCTCCTATAAATAAGGTGATGGTTAATCTCCTCCTTCTATTTATGTATATCCCTCTTTTTTCTTGGCACTCAAAGTGGCTTACACTAATTTAAAAAAGTTAAAAATCATGAAATATAGAAGTTAAAACACAAAATACACAATCAGATAATAATTAAAATGAAGTTAAAATATGTAATTTAAACACAACCATTCAAAAATGCTACATAGTGAAGAATAGTCAGCATTTTGCATCACCCAGCCCATAATCATGTATTGAATGCCTGCCAAAATGAAAATGTCTTTGCTTGTCTATTGGAAGAAGGGGTGTGTGTGTGTGTGAGGGGACAGCCTGACTTCTCTGGGAAGAGAATTCCATAGTCTGGAAGCAGCTGCTGAAAAGGCCCTCTTCTGTGTTCCCACCATATGCATCCATGAACATGTTGGGACAGAGCTAAGGGCCTTTTCAGCAGATCTCAAATCCTGGCCTGGTTCATAAGGGGGAATATGGTTCTTCAAATAACCTGGGCCTGAGCCATGTAGGGCTTTAAAGGTCATTACCATCACTTTGAATTGTGCCTGGAAACAGACCGGCAGCCAGTGGAGCTGTTGAAACAGGGGAGTTGTGGGATCCCTAAATTAAAATAAAGTTAAGATGTAGAATTAATTCAAGACGTAAAAATGAATAAAAATAAAGATGTAAAATTCCATAGACAGCTATCTATGATGACTGCAAATGAGATTGAGAAAAAGTGACTGTGATGAAGTTCTGAAGGTGTGGCTATTTTGACTGCCAGTACAGCTAGGCAACCAGAATAACACCACAGGAGAGAAACCCAGCCCAGTATTGTTAGGAGGGATTTATGGCTGAGAGAAAAAGTTATATAAGGCCAAGTATCTCTGGGGTATCTTGATTCCTTCAGTGAGAATCTAGCAAGGAGCTAGGGAGTAAAGTTCCTAGTCAGTCAGAGTGTGTGACTGTTTGGGGAGGTTTAGTTCTCAGTGCAAGCCCAATAAGAGGCAGAGGAGTGATTAAGCCTCGGTCAGAGAGTATGACCTAGATTGGGGGATAAATCTTTGGTGGATATCTAGCCCACATGCTGTTCTATGATAATTGTGCCTTTTGTGAAAGTCTAAACGCATAATAGAACTGTTTCTGAGCAGGATGTTAACTGTTAATACTGAACGAAGAGGGTACTGAAGAAATGTATCAACATTGAACTGCATATGAACCCTAACACACTACTTTATTCTTATTGTTATCTTAAGAAATGTTGCAGTTTATCTGTGTAAATACTGGCTCAGCTTGGGTTGTCTACAGTGATCAGTAACACACAAAACACACTACCATAAAATTATTAAGTGGTTCTAAATAAACACTGAATACCCTCATCCTTTTACACATATATGGTGTTATAGGTGGGAAGCAGAGCTGTGTGATAAAGGGCACTTTAACAGATTGGGAACTGCCGCACCAATCTAGAAGAAGTAAAGGCTTGTCACAGTTATGTTATGCTAAGCAAAATAATTTTAAGTATGCTAATAAGCCTGGGAAGTGGTTGAGGAAAAGAAGAGAAAAAAATTAATTTTAAAGATACAAAAAGGAAAAGAGATAGTAAGTGAGAGGGTTAACATTCAGATGGCATGGTATGGTGCCTTTTTTTTTTTTTTTTAAATTTGATGTTTAAATTGAAACCTGAATTATATTTGTTGGGACTGGTGGATGTTCAACTGGAGAAGAAGTATGGCAAGGGATTATGATATATGACAATTGCAACAAGATTACTATATGTTCACAAATGGAAAAATACAGTAATACCATCAAGTGAAGACTGGCTACGGAAATTGATGTGTAGCTGAAATGGACAAATGAACAACACTGATTACAGAAAAATCACTCATGACTTTTTGAAAGGCTTGGAGTCTTTAATTGCCTTTTTGCAAGAAAAAGAGAATAACTTGCTAATTTTAGGTGTTGATAATTAGTGTATTTGGAAAAAGTAAACAGATGAAGTATGAGAATGGTATCTACAATGAGAAAATTTACTTTATATAGTTATGCATAATCATTGCTAGGAAAGTTGAAAATCAACTGCAAATTCTTTTTTTTTCCATTATTCTTTATGATTCTTCTCTTTTCTTTACTATCCTTTTTGGGGTTTTTTGTTTGCATATCTTTTGATTTTTTATTATACTGGAAAATATTTAATAAAAACTTGCAAAGGTGGGTTGCTTACTAAAGGAACTCTGTATGTATCTCGGGATTATTTGATTTTAAAAATACATATATGGTTTTTAGAATGCAGTAATGGTTTGTGATCAGTGCCAACTGTCAATATTTGCAATACTATATTGAGTTGCACTGTGGCAGACACAGGTTTTTCAAGAATAAATGGGCTGGTTGTTGCACAGTTGGAACAAAATCCCAGGTTTGACATCATATGAGGAGAGATCCGCACGATGCAGTCACAATCGCGCGGCGCTCCAGGGTCAGGCAGGCACCGCGCACACATTCTTTCATTTTCGGCTTTCAGTCGCGCTTCCTGCTCCATATGCACGACAAGTGCGCCTGGGCCCTGGAACAATGCACAATCATGCACCATTTGGGACATCAATCATAGATGCTGTGCTTAAATGCCAGAAACTTAAATATTATACTCTGTCCACCTGAGAAAGTGGATTGTAATCTATGAAAGCTGCTATTAAAAAAAGTCTCCTAGTCTGAAAGCTGCCGCAAGTCTCTTTGTTGTTATACCCAGAAGACAAATTCCGAACAGTATCTTCTCAACCCAAGTCTTGCTACCCCCAATGGTAGTGTGCATTGGACCTAGAGCCTTGCATCTATATTTCTGGATGGCATTCATGTAACGAACACTCTCTAGGCCCATTTGAACTAGATTGCATTCCACTTGCTGCTGCTACTGCTTTGTAAATCTACTAATGAAGGTACAAATATGTTCAGACAAGTGCACAGCATATTTATTTGTTACTGCCGAGGATACCAAAGACCCTATGAGTTTAAATGGATGCAGCTTCAGAGTATATTTAAAGCTTGTTTTTATCCCTAAATTGAAGCTAAGATATTTGCAAACCACAGCGCTAGCAATCATTTTGGCAGGGTCATGGTGATGCAGTAATATCTGAGCCAAAAGAAACACAACTCCTTTAGCTAAGGGCAGGTTAGAACTGAAACCTTGATGTTTTTCCTGGATTATCACAGGCTTAACAAGGATAAATGTAAGCCATTATCCATCAATTGGTGGTGCTCCTTCTATTGATTTAAATGGCAACTGGCAACAGCTATAGCAAGAATTATAAAAGCAGCTTATCTCTTAGATATCAAGAGCCATGTGGGACCCATGTCAACTAATACTCTATTTAGGTGTGTGATTTTGCATGACATGGAACTCATTCATTAAAACTGAGAACAACTAGTCATCCTAATAATTTAGAGGAAGTTGTGTTATTTAAATCTAGAGCAATAACATCTTGTGCTAGATTGGTCCCTGTGAACAGCTGCCGTTTTAATTCTCCCAACATAGAATCACCAAGGCACTGTGGGAAATTAAAATGGTATTCTCTCAATCCCCATTGGTGAGGTCCTATTACTCACTGGGGTATCCAGTAGGCACAGTAGGAACTGTGAGTGCCCCCTTGCTCAAGGAGGTCATGTGCTGGTAGGGGGTATGATAGGGACACAGGACAATGAGGCAAGGTGCCTTCTTATGCAATGATTGCTCCTGCATATGATTTGAAATGCTTTAGAGGCTAAACCAAGAACGTCCTTGCCAATTGGCAGAAGTAGGCAGATTGTGAGCAAAAAATGATCAGTTGTTGAATCTGTTGTTATTCTTACTGCCAGACACAAGGAGAGGCACTTGTGGGAGAGGAACTTGTGGGATTTGTACTCTAAACATAGGGTGAGGGAAGAGATAGCAAGTAAACATACCAGCCCAAGTTGTGGGGTAAAATGGACCACACTCTTCATTGGCTACAGCTCACATGATTTGGCATGGCATATCCCCAATCAATGAGACTGCCTACTGGCTGATCACCACATGCACCTCATCCACGTGCTACGAGAGACATCATTGTGTAGGGGGAAAACTGCTAGCTTCACAGAGCTGATGGAAATGTGCATCAATCATCTATCATCTCCATTGTGAATCAGAGTGCTTCATTTCTATTCCATGAAGAGGAAATAAATAACTGAGTTGTTGTGAGGAAACCCCTCCAATCATGTCCAGTCATATGTAAAATTCTTTCCTCTGTCCATAGCAACAGGGCAGGGGAAAGGGGAAGTGAATATGTAGAGTAGGCGGACAGAAAAGCCAGATGGAAATAGAATGGCCAGAAGCAGAATGCCCAAGGTGGACAAGGTAGAAAGGTCCCCTCATATGCTCTGAAGAGGAAAGTCCCACCCTGAGAGAACCATGGCAGGCTTTGATTCATCTGGACACTTGGAACCTCCAGGCAGCCCTTCATCACCTGGTACTGACAGCCATGTCACTGAGGAGCCTCCAGCTTTTTCCCCTGAGCAGGTGCAAACAGATCACACAACAATCAGTTACCCAGGCTTTCTTCCTCATGTGCAAAATAATTTGGCTTGTTTTATTTATTACTGAGATATCATCTACTTTGAACTGAGTGGGAGTGGGTAAAGAGTGCAATTTCCTTTCACTTAGGCAGTCTTAGAGATTTGGTTGTTTTTCTTCATGAAAGGCTAGAAATCTTTGATTCTGGTTAGCAAATGTCTCATATGGCCTAGAATTCAAGCAAACTGACAATACCATACATTCTGGTCTTGTTACTAGAAATGGCATATAGTAAGTATTTTAAGTGGCTATCATGTCATTATCATCAAAGTAGCAAGACAACTGTTTTGAGAAACCTCTATCCCCTCAATTCAGTAAAATGTACATGAGAAAAAAACACTGTAACCCTCCAGCGGTGGTTTCTGCTCTTGAAAATCCATGTCCTTAGCATTTACTTCCCTGTTTATCAGTGTGGCAGTTTCCTCCTTCCTCTTTATGGAAGGATTCCTGTTGCCCATTAGTAATAGTTATTTTTCTGCCACTGCAGCTTTCTTACACCAACCTCCTGTCACCATATCCCAGGGTGAATTATTTCCCGTACTCTCAAGTGCTGCTTTCTGGAACTGATGTGGAATTTTTTTTCCAATGAAATTTCACAGTCAGAGACTTCTTGGTGCCCACTTGTGTTTATTGCCTCATTGTATAACTGTCCAAGTGAAATAACTGGGGAACCTATTTTTCCCCTCCTAAATGAGCATATTTTGCATTACAATTTTTCGTATGTTCTTGAATCAGCAAAGTGCCTGTTAATTGCCCAAACTATGTTATTTGGTTTCTTGCTTCAGCAGCAATGCTGATATACTCTCTCTCTCTCTCTCTCTCTCCCCCTTTCCTCCCTTCCTCCCTTATCCCCTCCCCACACACACTTTGGTTAATATTAAGTATTGACATAGGCCACTTTGGAAAAAAAAACTTTCCTGTTTTATTTCAGTTAATTTGTAAACTAAACAAAATATTGTAGACACAATAAATACTTTTTTAGCTTAGTGGCTTACTGTCCCTAAAAAAATACCCATATACTGAGGCTTTTCCTTGATTTCTTGGTTAATCTAACACGGGAGTTTGAATGTTACAAATGTTGCTGAACTACAACTCCCAGCAACCTCAGCCAGCTTTGCCAAAGGAGTAGAATACTTCAGCAACCTTTGGATGGCCATACAAATGATACTAATCCCTGGTCTGTTAGTATAATAAGTCTTCTCCAGTTTCCCACCAATAAAATTTTTTAAGCAGTTCCATAATTTAATAAGCTTATAGTTAAAATGGAAGAGATTAAGAACGACCAAACTTGATTCCAGAGCAGGACAGAAAGAGAAAACCTCTCTCCCCACGCTGCCCTTCACAAATGTGCCAAAGGCCATTTCCGCACTAGCCTGTTATAGAACGATGATTCCACTTTCAACATCCTCTGGAATCCTGGGGTTTGCAGTTTTGGGAGGGGCCAGCTGGCCCCTCCCAAAACTGCAAACCCCAGGATTCCAGAGGATGTTGAAAGTGGAATCATCACGCTATAACAGGCTAGTGCAGAAATGGCCAAAGTTTACAGTGTAGGAATAATCCAAGAAACACTGCAATTGCAAACAGATTCTCCTCATACCCATAGAAGAGACCTAACAACCAAGGGGACTTTGTCATCAAGAATACACTATCAGCACTTTAGAGCTTCAGTCAAGAACAGTGATATAGTAGAGCCAAAATTTCAGGAATTGAAATGGCAGTTTTATTAGAAGGGGGAATTATCTCATCTGCTTGACCTCTGAAGCTTCCTTGTTTCCTATGCAGTGTTCACACTACCTGTTCCTCAGCCTGGAAAAAAAATATTATTCCAATAACACACTGTATGAGTTATCTCTCTATAAATTGTATTTTGGAGTGGTTTGGTCTTGAATGGGCCATGGAGATCCTTTACCGCTACAAAAGACCTGCTCTTGGACGTGAAAATACTAGAACCAGTTTCTCCATATGGATCAACACAGCCACCAGGCATTATTTTGATATGCAGCTAGACATGCTTTGTGTAGCAAGAAAATAAAATTTAATGTAGGAAATAGGTTCCTGGATAAAATTGTGTGCCTTTCTTCAAATGATTCCAGTCATTATAACCAATACATGGTTTGAGCAATGTACAAAAAGATTTTTGTACATTTTTTGGGAGGAGGGGAGGGTAAAAAAGACTAGAATAAGATTTAAACCTATGGCAGATAGTAAAGAGAGGAAAGGGTATGCTGTTCCAGATTTTAAACTGTACTATCAAGCTGCTTATATGATCTTGTATGGATGAGATCTTGCATAATGTTGGATTACCCAAACCTTCATATTGGAAGCATTGGAAGGTCACAATCTTCACTTTGGTTGGCATGCATTCTATGGTGTAACAAAGGTAAGTTTCAAGAATCATTTACTAACCATTTAATTATGAAGGTACTGTGTAAAGTATGGGTTAAATATAAGCAACTTTAAGATATAAAACACCCCCTTGGATATATTCATCCTCAGCACTTTCTATAAAAGGCTTTCAAAGACAAGGAGTATGAAAAACCTATAGAGATCTCTTGATACAAAGAGGAGAATTATACCAGCTAAAAGAGAGACAACATTTAGTAGATGAAGAGTTAAACAACCAATAGATTTCAGAGAGATTTAAAATGGATATGAAAAATTTGAGATTTGATATGCAAAAAAAAAAAAGAGAATTTGAAAATTACATTCTAAAAAGAGAAACACATCTGATTGCAAATATTTACAAAATGCTACTGAAACTAAATCTAGAAGATTAAACAAAAGATTGCATGGTTAAGTGGTCAAAGAATCTTGATCATAATACAGCTTTTGAAAATTGGGTATAATGTAAATACAAGATATTAAGACGTAAAAGAAAACTTCATGAAAGTGATGCACAGATGGTATATTTCTCCAGATACAATAACAAAGATATTAAAGATACAAGCAACAAGTGTATGGTAAGGAAGCTGGGACCTTTCTTAATATCTGGTGGAACTGTGAGAGAGTGAAAAAAAAATCTGTTATTTGGTGAGATCAAAAATGCAATTAATCTTACAAAGGAAAATCAACTTAGACCTAGATTTTTTCCTAGTAAGTCTTTTTGAATTTGATATCAAAACAGAGACAAATCGGTAGACTCTGTTGGTTTATGTTAATAGCTGCCAGAATAGTTTTAGCTAGACATTGGAAAACACTTACAATTTCCACTGAAGATGAATGCATTGATAAATTAAAAGAAATGGACAAACTTACATATATTTTAAATGGTAAAGCCAAAAGCAAATTTGTTAAAGATTGGGCAATGTTTAAAGGATTATTTGCAACAGAGATCTGGTGAATTATGATTTTTGGATTTAAATAGTTATCTATTATATATGGATGAATCTTGGAATTGCTGTGAAGCAATAAGAAAGCATTAGCTAGGTTTATGTACTAAGTTTGTTTCTGTCTGTCTGTCTGTCTGTCTATCTATCTACATACATATTTATACAGATATACATAGACCACTGTGGTAACACTAAAAATTGAGGCAGAATAAGCCTTTTCTTTTTTTTATTTGTTCTTTTTTCTCATACAGTAGAAAAGACAAAAGAGAAACAAAAATGAAGAATAATATTGATTAATTTTCTTTCTTTCTTTTTCCTTTTTTAAGAAAGGATTGTTATTGGGGATTAATAATTTAAGCAGATCTATTAACATGTGGTAAGTCTTTTAACTGTATTGCTTTTATTTGTTTTTTTGTACCTGTATTTGTTTATTTGTTATGTAAGGTCTACCTTTCTGTTTTCATTTTTTGTCCTTGTCCTTTGCCTCTGATTTATATATAATAAAAATTAGATTAAAAAACTAAAAGAATAAACTATATAGCAAGCAACAACAACCCAAAAAGGAAATATGTTTTTGTGCAATAGACAATATGTGCTCTACTCAAGAAAAAGTTTATTTCTAAAATAAATAGATGAAACACATAAAGGATATCATATAACATGCCTGCATAGTATAATTCTACACTCTCATAATTATATGGCAGTTACATCATCCTTCTGCTGAATACCAGCAATGTGCAATTAGTTATATATCTTCCAGCGTGTCTCTTCATTGTCCCATTGTGTAATGGGGAATACACTATGACTGTTTTAGCAATTGATCTACTATTGGTCATTTTGATACTAATGTTCAGAGGTGTTGTTTAACTTGGAAACTGGTTTCATAACGGCCATCTGACCTGACACTCTACCATATGTAGCTGACACAGACAGACAGTGCTTTCAGCATCTCCAATTTCTTCCTGATTGTTGCGGGAGTGGAGGGAAATGTGAGAGCATTTTTTGTGCAACAGGAAATTATTTGCATCAGCAAACATGAGAGAGTAATCTGCAGATACAGAGGGGAGCTTAGATGTGAATAGTTTCAGCATGTGATACTGGAGTGGTAGAAGTCAGCAAAGATGCTATAGGTGGTGATGCATTCTACAATTATACGAGACACCATTTCAGACAGCTTCGCCTTGCACTAGTAATTTTGGATGCCTGTTTGTTTGTTTGTTCTCAGTCTGGTATAAAGTAGTACTGTAGCTGATGCCAAAGGGAAATTTTACACTAGCAGTTTTGGATGCCTGTTTGTTTGTTTGTTCTCAATCTGGTAGAAACAAGTACTATAGTTGATGCCAAAGGAAATTTTTTGAAAGTATAGGTTTAAAAATTCACAGCTGACTATCCAATTCGGCCAAAAGAAAGCAGAATAACTGCATTGTTTTCCCATCCCTTCAGTCTAAAGATGCAAATTCTTCGTCAATTTTGTTGTCATGGACAAAAGTGCATAATTTAACTGTTTTTATCCTTTCTATAAGAATGTCCTCAAATACTACACACTCTAAGGACTATTTAAAGTTTGTGATTTATTCTGTGGGGTAATCTTTTCCTCACAGAAAGAAGGATTTTCTATGCAGATATGTTGTTTTCTGAGAAGGTCTGATTCATAGTTGTATGGGAAACCAGCACAATATACCAAAGATCTTTCAGATGGGTCTAGAAAAGAATCTTGCCTGAAAACCTAGAGAACCAATTGCTGTTAGAACCAAGAATCCTGGCATCAGATGGACCAACCCTCTGACCCAGTATAAGGCAGCCTCCCGTGTTCCTAAACGGCCAAAGGCCACTTAGCTGCTTTTCTGATTATAACTGAATCTCAGATTCTGGCCACTGACCTCAGTGGAGCCTGAGGTCCACTTTTCTAGCTTTCTAGCTAAGTCTAGCTTTTGACATTGCTATGGTCTGGCTGTGGCAGATTTCATCCTGGTGCTAACAGCTACAGCAATGTTTTTAAATTATTGTGAGGAAAATTGATCTGTCACAGTGGGAGTCAAGCACACTGTATGTTTACAAGCCATTTTACAGTTAGTTAAATGCCTTTTCATCAGTTGGGTGGTGTTTCTGTAGTTCTCAGAGGTGGAGAGATTTGCAAACCCTGCAGTCTTTTACTACACTGCCACATAAAAAAAGATTAGTCTTTAAAGCTCAAGTTACTCCTTAAACTTGGATACATCTCCCTATGTATCAATGATATAGAAACTGGACTTGTGGCATTTATCATGGAACAATGTATTACTCCTTTATAATGGCTGAAATTCATTAAGGCAGCGGTTCTCAAACTGTGAGGCAGGATCCTAAGAAGGTGCAATTATTGCTCAAGGAGGGAACAAGAAAAGTCAACCTGCAAGTACAGCAAATGTGAAAAAGACGTCTAAGCCTGTGTATGTACACTGTTGAGGATAGACTGGTCTCTGCAAAAGAGCAACACAAAACATCTTCCACTGTTTTGCCTATTTCCAACTCAGACATAGCAAAAATTGACTTCCCTTTCTTTTTTATGCTGTTCCCACTCAGCTTCTCTAAACATTCAGTCATTGGTGTAGCAGGCACATGTCTCTGAATAACCATGAAGCAGTTACTCGGGTGGAAGAAAGTGAAATGATAAGATGAGGCGGAGAGTGCAAGAACTCATTGTTAAGAAAGAGGGTGTAACAACCCAAGGGCCCTATGACAGAGAGAGAGAGAGAGAGAGGTTTAGGATAGTACATGGGGGGTGATGTGAACCAGTGGGTCACAATGACCTCATGTATATGTAAAGGGGATCATAGTTCGAGAACCACCGCATTAAGGCAGTTAAGAATACATAACCCAGAATTATGCATTTGTGACTGGTTCATATTCATGATCCCTGCCTAGTAAGTAGCTCAACAAATAAGCAGGGATCATGAAATTCCCCCAGTTTTCAATTACTGGGCATCAGCCACTGTGAGCACGAGGCGTCTATTCCCCTGTTGATTAGGATGCTGCTGACTGATTCCCCCCACTCCTGAGCAATCTCCAGTGCAAGGGGAAATTGTGACAGGAACCCTGATTCTGACTGTCACACTAGAGATCACTCACAGAAGGGGGCGGCAATGTCTGCCAGCTGCTTCCCAATCAACAGGGAAACAGATTGTTGTTGCTTGCAGTGATTCCTGCCTGGGAAGTGAGGATCGAGGGGTCAGTCTGGGAGATAATAGTTTGCTATGTAACTAAGGTGGTTATGTAGCTAACTAAAGTGGTTATGTAGCTAAGTAGCTAATGAAGAATTATGGCCATTATCACTGTGTTTATATATTTAATCATAGAATCATAGAGTTGGAAGAGACCACAGGGGCCATCCAGTCTAACCCCTGCTATGCAGGAACACACATCAAAGCACTCTCGACAGATGGTCATCCAGCCTCTGCTTAAAAACCTCCAAAGGGGGAGACTCCATCACACTCCGTGGCAGCACATACCACTGCCAAACAGCTCTGATCATCAAGAAGTTCTTCTTGAAGTTTAGGTAGAATCTCTTTTCCTGTAGTTTGAATCCATTGCTCCTGGTCTTAGTCTCTGGAGCAGTGGAAAATAAGCCCACTCCCTCCTTGACATGACATCTCTTCAAATATTTAAACATGGCTATCATGTTCCCTGTTAAACTTCTCTTCTCTTCTGCAGACTAAACATACCCAGCCCTCTAAGCTGCTCCTCACAGCAACCAAGAATCGTGTTGGCGTTCTTGGCTGCCGCATCACACTGCTGACTCGTGTTCAGCTTGTGGTCGACCAGGACACCTAGATCCCTTTCACATGTACTGTTATCTAGCCATCCATCTTGTGTTTGTGCATTCAATTTTTTCTGCCTAAGACCCTTTTTGCACAGCATTTTCCATGCAAAAGGGCTCCTGGAGCGTCGTGCAATTGTGAGGAGAGATCTGCATGATGCACTCACAATCACACGATACTCCAGGGGCCGGCAGGCACCGATCACACACCTTTTCATTTTTGGCTAGAAGCCAAAAATGGTGCATGATTGCGCATTGCTCCCAGGCCCCACGCGCACTTACCTGGTGTGCGGAGCCTCTGGAGCCACGCTGGTTGCGCTTCCTGCCCCAGCGCAGCCTGGGAAGGTCCCAGGCTGCAATGCGGAAGGAAGAGGCAGAGCTCTAGCGCAAGCAGGCAGCTCGTGTGGAGCCAAAGAACCCTGGATGCAAGAGCCTCTCACCAGAGGCTGCTTGTGCTGTCCCTGCACCCCAGTGCTGGAAGAAGGTAAGGTGCAGAAAGGGCCTAAGTGTAGGACCTTACATTTCTCTCTGTTGAAAGTCATTTTGTTAGCTTCAGCCCAACTTTCCAATCCATTAAGGTCATTTTGAATTTTGAATTTTGATCCTGGTTTCTGGCATATTAGCAACCCCTCCCATTTGTATTGCGTCTATATCAAATGTATATCCTGCTTTTCTACTAATGGTCTGAAAGCAGTGTATATGACTCTTTTTATTTTATCTTCACAAAACCTCTCAGTTTAAGCTGACAGACAATAATTGGCCAAGGTCACTCAGTTAATTTTTTTTTGACTTAGTGGCCAAATCCCAGTGTAGCACTCTAACCACTATACCACACTGATTTAGTTTTTCCCCTTTACATCCTAGTTTAATGAATGTCAGAAAATTACTAAATGGGAAACTAAATGGTAAAATGATTTCTTACTGTCTTGTGGTCAAGTAAGACGTGCAGGAAAAGAAGGAGAAGAAGGAAGAGAACAATATCAACAAGTTGTACAAACTGTCCAAAGCACATGGGGACCTTGACTACTATAGTCCTCACGTTTAGTTCTTTTTTCTACTTTCCTCATATAGTTCCTCTTCAGTTGCCTGACATACTTGGAGTAGTTACTCCTTTTGATAACACCATTATGCATTGACAGAGCAATGTGTGCTTTCAAAATACAGCACTTTAGTTTGTAAAGTGGGAGCTGCTTGAGATTCAGCTACAGTCAAAACAATGAAGGATGTCCTTATATCATTTTAGAGTTCTCTGTCTATCTAACATTTCAAGAGAGTTTATCTCCTCTTGAATGTGGCCTTGGTATTCTGGTATACCCATCTATTTCCTTTACAACTGAGGTGTTTCTGAGATTTGGTTTTGCCGTTGAAACTTCAGTGTTTTTATGCCAAACACCTCTGAATAATTCACAACTGATGGTTTAGCTGTGTACAGTTCATGCTACTGTTGTGTATGAATGCATGTCATTTGAGGCCAGAGATGAGTGAACAGACAAACTTGGGCCATTGGTTCACAAGTCTTCCACTGTCAGCCATTCAGCTCCAAGAAAGTGATAATGTTTGGAATCACAACATAGGATAGCACACCATATACACATTGCCTGAATGATACATCTGTTGAGGGCATCTTTTGATGGCATGACCAGTGTTCTAGTGGAGGAAGAGAGAAACACTGTGAGTTTTTGACTGCCAAGGAAAATGGTGCCATCTCCCATTGTATCATCTCAGGAGGCTTTCATGTTTGCTCTGTGATGAGCTTCAATTCTTCTCAGTAACAAACAGGGAAGGAGGAAATAGATTTTTACCATCAACATTAATACAGTTATGAATTGTCCCTTTTCCAGTGTGGCAAATTTTGTGGTGGCTTTGCCTGAACTGGCTTTAAAAGTTTTAAGAAAATCCCTTTTAACTTTTTTAAAAAATATACCTGCTTCAGATGGAGGTGGAAATGGGTAGAGCCAGTTTGTTGATATGAATCAAGATAGCTCCCTGAATTTTTTGGACTCTCTTAGAATTTGACTATGGGGACTGTAAAGATGAGCCCTTACATTTCAGAATTCACCACTACACAATTGAGCATGGAAGTCCAACTTGCCTGCATTTTGGAAGTGAAGACAGGAAATATAACATATTCAACTGAAAGAGTGTTTTGTTAACTTAATATAAAAAGCAGTCTATGAGTTCCATCTTTGTGCCTATTGCTGAATCTTTGTACACTGCAACATTTTTCATGGTTGAGAAGTACAGTATTGTAGCACAGACAGTACTGAAGTACTTTTTCTTTTAAATAACAGGGATGATGGTTCACCTAATCAGTAGCCAGGCTTATCTTCCTACTGAGCATGCTCAGAGTTCATTGAGCCATTTGGAGGAAAGAAATTTCACTGGATTTGATAGTTTTGACAAAACTGTCACACATTTGTGAAGCTTACAGAGTATTTCCAATGATTAAAAGGCACATAAGACAACAACTGTATTTTAAAATGCGAGTGGTTAAAAAGAGTAGAACTGGAAAAAATGCAGCAACCTGCTTTAGTCAATAGGGAAAAGTTGCTTTTTGGAAAACTGAGCATGTGTATCTTGAGAGATACGAATTAAAATGTGCCCAAATTTCAGGGCAACTCAGGAAGAAAATGAGTCTTGCAACCCATTACAAGAAAACAATAAGGAGAACATGCAGGTGGGTTTCAGAGATCAACACTGACAGATTGTCACTGGACTCTCATGACTACAACAGAGATCAGTTTATGCAACTTCCTCCATTGCTTGATATGACCCCTACAGCCTGACTTTGCTATGACATATAAAGCCATGAATGGCACTAATGATACCAAATTCACAGATGACACCAACTTTAGAGAGATAGGTAATACCTGTGATAAACAAATTGGAGAACTGAGCCATAGCTAACAAAAAAAAAAAAAAAAGATTCCAAGAGAAAGAAATTTAAGATAACTCACGTGGAAAGGAACAATCAGATGCACAAACATAATGGGAGATACCTAGCTGGAGAGAAATGCATATGAAAAGAATCTGCGGGTTTTAGTAGACCTCAGACTTAGAACAATTGTATGGTGTGGTGGAAGAATAGCTCCTGCAGTCCTATGCTGCATCAACGAAACTATAGTGTCCAGTTCAAAGATTTATATATCTGTGTCTGTGTGTCTGTCTGTCTCTTAATCTATCTATTATCTGTACGGTCATGCTGTCCAATGGGCAGCTGCAGAACTGCCATTTGTTTTCTGTGAGGATATGATGACATGATGATGCCAGAGCATGAGAAGGAATATGCCAGTATTGATAGAGAAGCCTGAAAGCCTGAGAATGATAGGACTTAAAAGTAAAACAGAATAGTATTGAAGTCAGTTAACCAGGCCTTTGCAGGCTTCTACAGACCTTTCCCTTTTCTGATTATCTCTGAATTACTAGCCTGTTATGTTATGGACAAATGGTGAAGGCTGGCACATAGATAATGACAGTCTGACTTGGAAAATGTATGGACACTGGGAATGGAATAAATACTACTGATAACAAAGAAGATGCCTCCCCTCCTTATGGAAAGTAAGCAGGTCCCACTAAGTGCTAAGTAGCTGACGTATGGGGGGGAACTATGTAACAGGTCCAAGGTACAGGCTCTGATATCTGAAGCCCACCAAGCCTTACGAGGAGGTGATGTAATCTGGTATGCTAATTTCATATTTTATGGGAAGCATAAATGTGTATGCCTTTCTTTGTTCTTTCTTTGTTTGATTTGGGATTCTCCTAGATGTCTCTCAGTTTCAGCCTGGACTGAATAAATTATAATTATTGTTGTTGTTGTTGTTGTTATTACTACTACTATTTTGAATCTCCTGCTGATGTATGCTTTTGACTGTGTTGCACTCCAGGGAAAACCTGCCCATTGCTGATAATAGTATGAGGGCTGCTGCTTCTGCCACTGCTGGACTCTCCCTAGTTTGTCTCAGGTCATTCATCCACCTGAATTTTTAGTACAGGATCCAATTTTATTTCTTCTAAGCTGTTACATTTCAGGTCAAGATTCCCACTCTCCACCTGTTGTGTACTGAATCATATAGGGAATTGGATAATTGGCCAGGCTTGTGCTGTTAAATGGCTGGTCATGCTTGGTCATCAAAACCCTGTGGGTGACCCCAGACATGTCACATTCCCTCAGCCTCGACAGAAGGCAAAGGCGAACCTCCTCTGAACAAATATTGCCAAGAAAACTCTGTGATAGGTTCATCTCAGGGTTACTATAAGTCAGAAGTGACTTGAAGGCATGCAACAACAATAGGAGCATCATCAACAACAACCAAACTGAAAGAATATTCTGTGGGTTATGGGTGGTGGGCACTGAGGTATATCCTGCATAGCAATGGTGAGCACCCAAGGTTACCTCTCTGATGAAAATAGTGTATGACTTGCCTTCTAGTTTCTGGGGCCCAGAGAGACCCATCATTTTCTACAGATCAGTGCAAGTGCTTAGTAAAATGTGGCTCTAGTTTACCGAAATCTTGCATCCTGGCACATCTCAACATGTAGTGTCTATGTGTGTAGGTATAGATAAATATATTTGCACACCCATTTAATCATTTAGAAGAAAGATGAGGACACATGATATAGAAATATGGCATGCTTTTTAAACTGCTTACAACAATCTGTCTGTATTTTTGAGTATACTAGTACCTCATATCCAATACACAAAAGAATATACTCTTTTACAGTTGGTGTGGGCCAACTGTTTCAATTATACTGAATTATCAGAAGGATTCTTCTATGCATACCAATGTTTTGTCCCTATAAAACCACATAACCCTCAAAAGACTGCCAATTATACAGGTCACTATGAGCCTCAGTGCACCGAGGAAAAATGGGTTTTGAAAAGAAAGCGAATATTAATTCTAAACTATTTTCTACTATCCTACGCCAAATCCTTCCTAACACTTCTGTGTCTTAGTCGATGGGAGCAAGGGTTGATGGATTTTTAATACACAGACTAAAGGGCCAAAAGGGTATGAGCAATTTCCCCCTCTCTTTTATGTCACACCCGTGATCTTTCTAAGTCCTTCATTTGCATAAAGCTCTATTAGAGAGCAAAGCAATGTTTTCTTTTTCTTTCAGATTTGCTTCTACAAAATCCGAGTGCAAATAAATGGGAAACGTAATGAAATTCCTTTTTTTTTTTGAGTATGTCACCTTCAGCAAAAATAGATATGCACACTGTTCTCCCTTTCCCCTTTTCTCATTATTAGCCCCCCTGCCACACACGATTAAATAAATAGCATGGGTTTTGTGTACTACAGATTTCATCTACATTTCCAAACTTAGATCCCTAATGTTTACGCTTCAGTCAAATTAGTTTGGCTTTTGAAGCTTAAGCTTGAGTTACTGTGGACTGCTTAAAGTCAATAAGAATTTTGGTATTAAATCTGATGCAGTTAAAGTTATATCCTTAATCTTTTCCAGTCCTGTAGGTAACTGAGCTCGGAACTGCTTATTGAAGCCCTAGCACAAGTACAAAGGCATAGCTGGTCACCTTGAGGAAGCAGCACTGCTGCTGTTTCCAAGTGCCCTTGGACAACAGGATACATAAGCACCACTTTTGCCTATAAGTTAGGGTGGAGAAGCTTTAATGCATGGCTTTCTTGCATGTAGCCCTACCCCACTGGAGTTCCTTCCCTAGGGAGAATCATAGCTTACCTTTACTAACTAACTAATTAGAAGACTAAGCAAGGCTTATCTCTGGTAGAATTTTGATAGGCTGTGCTCCATGGGAGTAATGCAAATCTTCATATTTCATTCTTTCATGAAAGAACAAATAATTCCAAAGTTTTCTCCCTGTGGGATGAAATTGAGGGGAAGCGTTGCTGTTTAATTTTTACCACTTTCTCATCAGCTCTTTATCTATCAAGCAAGCAATCATGGGAAAGAGGAGGCTGCACAATGGCAATGGGTAGCAACAGTGAGAAGAAGATAAATTCACTGAAAGAGGGTGCCCACTGAGAACCTCTTTGTCATTGGTCCTCCCAAAACCTGGAGATGGCACTAAATCCAGCCTCATTTTAAATGACTCAGAATTGAGATTGTCTCACAGTATAGTGGAAAAAGCTGGCAGGGAGAGAATCAATTCATTTGAAATGTCACACTGTAGGAGAATTTGACATATACCATGGGCTGCTAAAAATACCACTGAATTGGACTTAGAGCAAATCAACCTGAACTTTCACTAGAAGCTAAAATGACTGAATTGAGGGTGTCGTACTTTGGACATATCAAGAAATAGCATCACTCCTTGGAAAAGAAAATAGTATTTGGTGTGAGACAGTATGAAAACAGGAAGATCACTTTACAAGTAGATTAACTCAATCAAGGAAGACAAGGCCTGAGCAGGACAGTTGATGATCTTGGAGATTTCTCATTCATAGGGTAGCCATCAGTTAAAACCAAGTTGATGACAAATAGCAGCAACTCACTTTGTTTCACTGTAAGAGTCTTCTACTTGCCAGTACCCTGGTGCAAAAAATGAAACTGGCAAATAATCATTTCACAGAAGGGTAGAGTGTGATTGTGTGAGGTTTTAAATGGATTTTGGAAGAAAAAATGTGCACAATATCATGTTTCCACTTTTCAAAAAGTGGAGAAGTGAAAATTGGTACCTAAAGAATATGAAAACACATACGTCTGAAAAAAATAATAAAAAAACTATGCTCATTTTGAAAAAAAATACATACAAAAGTAATTTTTTTTCTAGATTTTTTTTGTCTGGGGAAAAAGTCTTGCAACTTGATTTGTTACCAAGATGGAATGAGGATGCTCGTGGAACACTTAGAAATGTAACAAGCTTGAAAATAGCAGGTTTTTCACTTTGATCCCAGGGGTTTCAAATTCTCTGCAGACTAGAATCCTGACACTAGATGCACATATCTGCATCCAAAGCAACTGTGGGGAAAATGTGGGCTTCTGGCTGGGCAGCACATCTTTTCCTTTTTCTTTCTTTCTTTGCTTTCTTTCATTTTTTTTCTTTTTAATTAGAGCTCTTAGGAAAAAAACATACATCACATTTATACCATGCCCAAACTGTGTTAGGTTCCGGGGGAGGGAGGATGCGCTTTTTAACCAGGAGATAAACCCGTACTTTCATCCTGCTTCCTCATTAAATAAAGTATTCATCTGGGCCTACAACAGCTGGAGGGCAAATGTGGAGAAATGTGCAAAAATATGCTTTTTTTTAAAAAAAAAAAATTAAATCTTGCCCTATATCTGAAGATGGGGATCCACTCCTCTTTTGCTCAGGGAGTAGCTGACTGAGATTACCACCCCTCCCATGATCGATCTCTGTTGTGATAGGAAGAAACAGAGTCCAACTGTTGCTTGCACAAGGAGGGCTGAGAGTGTCAGTGAGCTGCTTTCCATACAACAGTGGAACTGACCCTCATTTATTTGGAATGCTTGTTTCCTGCTAAGTGAGGATTGGGGGACTTTCATAATCCCTACATGTCCCCTAAATTAGGGGCTTTGTAGGGATCATGAGTACCACACAGAAACTTGCCAACAGGATTCCAGCCACTGTTTGTAATTTTTTTTTAATCTGAAAGTGGGTTTGGTACTATGAAGTTCTGCAGAAAACCACTGAGTTTCCCTCCCCCCAGCTACAGGCAGCTGTTCATCTTTGACCTTGCTTAATATCTAAAATCTTACGATATGTGCTTGCCATACCTCCCCATTACTGAGGAAAACAAAGGGGACCATTTAGAAAGCCTTTGGTCTCTCTCCCATTCCCCCTCTCTCTTTCTCTTTCTTTGGTTTTTTCTCTTTTTTGTCCTCTGGTTTTTGATCTGTAATTAGGGGTTCCATATTTCAGTTCTGAAATGTGCATATCTGATTTGTACATTATGCAAATTATTATCATTGTGATGTGATTAATTTGCGTTCTAATTAGGTACATTCAACACATTAATGGTTGCATTTTTATACCATTGTGTTTCAGACTTAGGCCCTTTCTGCATGATGTTGCTGTTGCGTTTTTGCCACAGGATGGTAGCAGTTGGCAAGTTGCTCTTCCGCATGACGTCGTCACCATCCCGCTGCCATCCTGTTGCAGAGTGTCACGCTTGCACAGTTTTTGCAAAATGGAAAAAATCTGTTTCGTGCCTGTGATTGCGCAGTGCTCCCATCACTTCTGGCCATGCAGAAGATGTGGAAGTGCATTGGCAACACTTCCTTCTTTAAAGCAGCAATGGAAAAAGCCTGGGTGCACTGCGGAAGGAAGATGTGTCGCCATTGCATTCTCTTCCACATGGACTGAGCGGTACAGAGGGGAGCGTTGCTGACATGCTCCCTTCTGGACCCAGGACTGCAGTGAGATGACGCAAAAGAGCTTTGTCATGCGGAAATGGCCTTAGTATCATTTTTATAGCAATATAACAACTACTTTCACCATGGTACTGTTTTTCTTCAATGGTGGGATTAAACGCTCTTGTCAAGCAAGAGGCTATGCTGATGGTAGCAGTGCTGCTATCAGGGTCTCTTTCCTTCTCAGAAAGGCTTTTTCTGAGGAGCCAGATTAAATGTGCCAAACAGCTACTGGGTAGCAGCACTAGTGAGGTGTACATGTGACACTGGCAGATGATCTCTCAGATACACTGGAAGTGAAACTTCTTAATGACACTTTTTAATTGTGCACAGAAGGATTCATGGTAAACCCTCCTTGAATATCTTTTACTATGAAAACCCTATGATGACACAATTCATAATGAAACAAGAGAGGATGCCAGAAGATTGTCATTCTCAGGTTGGGAAGCACTCAGTGAGCTTCAGGGGTAAAACAGAAGACTACTACAAGTTGTCCTCTGGCTAATGACACCAATGTGGCTAATGACACAACTGGACTCAAGCCAAAAGGAACTTTCAGCTGTTGGCATGCTCAGAGATTAAAGGAAGGTCAAAAGCCACAAAGAACATATTATGGTGAATTGGAATGTGAGAAGCATGAATTGGGGAAGCTAGACATGGTAAAACAAGAAATGAAACATATAAATGTTGCAGGGATTGCAGCAACCACAATACCAATTTCCCATGCAAGCAAAGTGGTGCTCAGAGTTCTACATCAAAGACTTCTACCTTGTTACCGCAGTTTTCTAGCCCGGACTTGTGGGATACCAGATATCATTTGATATCAATAATTTGGCTTTCTTTACCTATTCCTCTCCACGTGCTTGCAAGGCCCCCAGACAAGCATGCATACAGGCACGGCTGACAATAGCCGAAACATTCCAAACAAATATGGGCAGGCCAGAAATAACCAGACTGCCGCTTTAGGAGACCTCAAGCCAAATACCACATTATGTATGCACGCTACTTACAGAGAACTCCCTGCCCCGAGCAGGCAGCTTGACAAGCCGAATATTCAATTGTCAAGCACTCTGTGTTTGCATGCTGGCTACTCTATTGACAACTCTGTCCTAACTCAATCATGTAGATCACTGACCTTTCGGAGGCTTTGTCTCCAGCCCGAAACTCATTGTTATCCCCGAGAACAGACTAGCCTGCGGCCACATTTTCCCCTATAAGACCCCCTACTTTGAGCGCTTCATCAGATCGCTCTTGGCTTCCATTCTGCCTTGCTGTCACTTCGTTCGGTGAACCTTCCCCTCAGCTCCTCGTACTGAGGATCCTCACTTCCACGAACTTATTCTTCAGAGTACCCGGGCTTCAGGACAGGTGTAGTATTTCCCATACAAAACCTCCTCTTCAAATCCCTCTATCCATCTCCTACCTTTATTTCAGTAGTTCTCTGTGTGAGTGTGTTGCATACACATGTTTGATTGTACATCAATAAAACAATTATTATTATTTACATCTGTTTTCTCCTTGACTCGGCCTGACCCCGTAGACATCGGGTAAAAGATCTCGCTACGTTGCCCTGCCTCTCATAGTGCTAGCTTTGCTAATTCCCAACTTTGTAATATTTGGAGCACACTTAAGTGCCCCTCCTGGGACCCCCAGAAATCAGGGTAATAACCTGATATGGAGCAAGAAATACCAGTTATCCAAGCTGGGTTAAAGAAAGGAAGAGGTACCAGGGATCATATTGGAAACAGATGTTGGATAATGCAGCATACCAAAGAATTTCAAAAGAAAATCAGCCTGCACTTCATAGATCATAGCAAAGCTTTTGATTCTGGAGATCATGAGAAACTATGGATCATTCTTAATGAAAAGGGTGTGCCATAACATTTGATTGTCCTGATGTGTAACTCGTATACAAGACAAGAGGCTACTGTTAGGACAGAAGACAGAGAAACAGAATGGTTTACAGTGGGCAAGAAGGTCAGGCAAGATTGCATTTTATCACTCTGTTTAACTTGTATGCGAAACATATCATACCTAAAGCAGGATTAGAGTCAGAGGAAAGATGCATGAAAATTGGAGGACAGGACATCAACAGTTTAAGATATGCAGATGACAACATACTATTATCAGAAAATAGCAAAGACTTGGAATGTTTACTGACGAAAGTCAAGGAAGAAAGTGCAAAGGCAGGTTTACAGTGGAACATTAAGGAAACAAAAATAACATGGATGATTTACATAACTTTAAAGCACATGATGAAGACACTGAAGTAGTTCAAGATTTTCCATACCTTGGCTGAATCATTAATCAAAAGGGAGACTGCCATCAAGAAATCAGAAGAAGACTAAGGACTTGGAAAGGTAGCTATGAAGGGACTGCTATGAAGGGACTAGATAAGATCCTCAAGTGTAAAAATACATCATTGAATACTACAGTTAGGATTGTCTGTGTCATGATATTTCCAATTTCTATTTACAGTCATGAAAGTTGGACCATGAGGGTAGGAAGAAAATCAACTCTTTTGAAATGTGGTGCTGGACTGCTAAAATAAAAAGAGAAATAAATGGGTCCTAAAGCAAATCAAGTCTGAACTCTCCCTAGAAGCCAAGATGACCAAACTAAGGCTGTCATAATTTGGACATATTATAAGAAGATATGACTCATTAGAAAATACAGTAGTGCTTAGGAAGGTGGAAGGCCGTAGGGAAAGAGGAAGATTACATTACAGATGACGAATAGATTCATTCAAGGAAGACATGTCTGTAAGACATGATCAGGGCAGTGGAGGCAGATAGGGTGACTTTGAAGTCTCTCATTAATAGTGTCATCACAGGTCAAAATTGACTTGATGGCAGTTAACAACAAATGGAGGAAAGGGAGGATATTGGCAGCAGCAGCAGAGAAAATTTCAGTGTCATCCTCCCATAGACCATGTGTGGATGGCTTCAGCATCTCATTATATTCACTCTTCTTAAAAGTAGCTTTCCAAACTTTGAAAAAAAAATGAACCTAATTTTGAATAAAGGCGTTTCCTTTCTCTTTCAGCCTGCGAAGACAGCAGTGTAGTGATGCTATAATGTCTATGTTTATCATCAAAGCCTGATGCACAATCAGCATTTATAGTAACATTGGCTATACTTGTGAGAACTGGCCTGCATGTTATTTCTTTATTTGTTATTTAATTTCAATTTGTTGACAATAGGTTGGAACTAGATTTAATGGAACTTAGGACAGAAGAATTTAAGTCAATGAGACTTGACTTAAATCAAGGCTAATTTCTTCTACTGACTTCAGTGTTCCCCAAAGTGCACATGTTGGGTAAAAAGCATATTGTAATTCCATACATTATGAGAAAGACATTCAGAAATGCATATGTTATGCATTTATTATACATTATGCACTCCTATGCAATTTTGCACACATCTTTCCTAATGTCTATGTTTTTGTATTCCTTGTATTAAATTGATAGCTTTATGAAATGAGGTCTAAAGAAGGGTTTCTTACTCTTGGATTAGACTATAACTTCATAATCCTTGTCCATTGTCTTATCCCGATATTCCAGTATGGCTTAGGGAGCTTTGTATTGGGACTTCCATAAAATAAGTAGCATCACATATTAGAAGAAACAAACATGTAAGTAAAAAAGGGGTGGATTTTCTTTCTTATCAAAAACCTACAACTCAAAAAAAGCAATTCTTTGTATAAGCATGTATAAAAAAGGAGGAGAGGTTTTTTGTGTTATGGCTGAATCAGAATTTGACCCTGTCACAGCATGCCTTACTGTTGCCTCTCACTCATAAGGCTGCATGGTGATTTCTCCAGAAGCAATTACTCAGACCTGAAAAATACAGCCATCCATCTGTTAGAACTGTTAGATGACCTAGCCTGCAGGTGTGTTAATTTTTCGAGCTAACACCATAGATCCAAGATCGGAAACAGCATTCTGTGAACTTCCTAATATAATTGAAGTTTGGCAGAGGTCAATCAAGTTGCTTTGAGTATATTATTTACCCCTTGGTGCTCAAGTCATTATCTTGACTATGGAGCAGTTAACCACTTGTCCTTGATTTCCTCAAGTACAAATCCACTTTCATGAAATATGATTAAGCAGAGTTTTGAATTACCTGTAATTGTGGAATGACACCAAGCTAACCCACATTAAGCTTATTCAAATATAAACATTCTCTCACTTTTACCAAACTGAAGCCCATCAATTCTATAGGGAACAATTCAGCATCTCACAATGAATGTTCAGAAAGTATCACTTAGTACCCACCTCTTATCTCCTTAAAATGGGGAGAAATTACTCAGGGCAACAGCAGAGTAAAGCATGAATGTGGAATAACAGACCACAGGGTGAGGATATCTAGATGTTGTTGGGCTACTTATCCTATTATCCCTCACCATTATGCTGACTAAGAGTTGCTTTCCAATGGCACCTGGAGGACCACAGGTGAATGCTAAAGGGCACTTCACTACCTCTGAAGGTATTCAGAGGGATCACATTTATGGCTTTTTACGGCAGCAAAAAGTAGTACTACTGTATATTTCATTTAAGTCAGTGGTTCTCAACCTGTGGGTCCCCAGATGTTTGTGGACTTCAGCTCCCAGAAGCCCCAGCCACTATGGTCAATGCTCAGGGCTTCTGGGAGCTGAAGTCCACAAACATCTGGGGTTCTACAGGTTGAGAACCACTGATTTAAGTGATAACTTCAGATAGACACAGGAAAATTAGACTTCTCAACTTTCCATATACGAATGACATATACAAAATAAATGGAAAAATAAAAAGGAAGATTCCTATTGTACCTTCAAGACTAACAGATTTAATGAAATAACTTTTAGCATGTTAAAAAAAATCACATTTTTTTTTTGAAATGCTGGAATTGATGAACATGGCTACTTGTTTGAAATAATCTTAGTTGCTTGCTTTCTGGGTAGACTTTAGAATATCATAAACAGTCATCAACGAACATCAGCGAATATCCATATATATTTGGCTTTGAAAAATGAATAGTGGTTAGATCATTGGCCCCTCTGTATAGTAGAAGAAAAATTCCAAAGAAACATGAATATTACAGATGATAATACCTAACTGCCTAGCTATGAATCAGAACAATCAGATAGTCCACACACTAGTCAAAATCCCTTACCAGCATATCCATAGACTAGTCTTCCCTCTAGAGATATTGGACTGCAAATCCCATCATGCTCAGACAGCACAGTAACCTGTGTGGCTAGAGATCAATGGAGCTGTACCCCAGCATATCAACAGAGTATCAGATGAGAAGAACTACTATTGGTAGATACTTCTTAAAAGATCCCCAAACTAATCTTACATCAAATATATGCACTTAAGTCCTGGCCAATCCCAGCACTGCCTACTTCCATGAGTATAATTAAGTGTATGTTCAAAATGCTACATATATTTTAAAATGTTAACAGCTAAAGCAAGTACAATTTAAAAAAAAATACAGAAACATGTTTTAGTCAGGCAGAGAAAATTGTATGCATTAGATAAATTATGTGAACAAATGTGCAAATTTAGGAAACAGATTAAAAATTACAGGAATTTCAGCATAGGGAAAGCAAGCAAGCAAACTTGGCATCTTGTTAGATAAAGATATGCACCTAGATGTGTGTCTCTTTTTGGCTAGGACCTAAGGGGTTATATTCTAGGCCTTTTTGCCCATCCAAGTCTCTCTCCAGCAATGGTTAAGCCCAAGGAGGGGTGATAAAGCTGCTGCTTAGCAATGTGGGAGACAATTCAGATGACATATATGTGGGCTGAGGGGAGGAAAAATGACGGTGCATGCCATCCGTGAGCACATCTCATTCCTTCCTTGCCCTGAGCCAAATCCAATGGCTTTTTCTTCTCCTTCTTCTCCTTCCCACAGGTAAGTGCAGATATAGCTCCTCCCTGAGTTTGACATCTACTGGGGTAGGGAGCATGGTTGGTTCATTATGTTCCACTTGCTTGATGCAAGATCTTGGCTGAGGTCTTGCACACAGATATGAAATAAGGAGAAGGAAGAAAATGCAGATGAATGTTGGTAAAACTTAATTAAATTGATCCAGAGATCCTTATTTTTTGACCACTTCCAGTTAAGATTTCCTCCATGCACATACACACACAGAAAGAAGTTCTGTGGCTTTACAAGCCTTGGAGTTCCACAAAGCTGCTGATACCTTCCTCTTCTGCATGGATGGCTTTGGTACCTTAAAGATCAACTCTCTGACCATATAATATATAGATGTTGTCTGCATGTTAAATCTCTGAGGTCCCTATGGGACATCAGGGCAGCAGCCTGTTGGTGGTATACATTTACAACAACCCAGGTTACACCAGGATATGCCCTTTGGAGTGCTCTGTAGAAGGAAGAATTCAATGCCTCTTTCCACAACACCTCTACCTCGAACACATAACAATAGTTTGGGGGCTTGCAAGTGCAGTTTCACCTCCCCAGCCATTGACTGAAGGGAAGCACATTCTAGTTGCTTTTGAACACCTGGGAAGGAAGGAAGGAGCTGCCTTGTATTGGAGGCAGAGTCCTCTCCTTCATCTCTCAGTGCTTCAGAGCAGCTGTAACATTCTTGAGTGCATCCTTCCTACTGATTGGTGACTGGGGAGATGGAGCTGTATTCTCAAGCCCCGCCACCCCCGATGGACTAACCCAGCAATGGGAGAAAGGGTGCTGAGTCTGCCTGTTTACCAAAGCCATACCCAGACTGGTGGAGTTTGGGCCTTTCCACACTACACTGTTATAGTGCTATTATTCCACTCTCAACATCCCATGGAATCCTGGCATTTAGAATTCTCAGCCAGAGAGTTCTTTTGCTTCAGTAAACTACAAACTCCAGAATTCCACAGGAGTTGAAAGTAGAATAATAGGACTATAACAGTGTAGTATGAAAAGGCCCTCTCACTCCATCAGCCCACTAGAGGATCTCAGCCCAGATCACCTTGTTCTTCAAGGAGTGCTTGAAGCTGAAGGAAGGCATCACCTGTCTGAATGCCACATAAAAAGCAGCTTGGCTGACTAAATCGGTGTATATGGGAGAGAATTTTGTTCTAGTCCAATTTTGAGGAATTTACTTTTTTTTTTCCTGTTTAGGGGTAGCAAAAACATGAAAGTTTTTAAAAAAACAGAAACAAAAAGCATGTGCTGGATGAAATCATTACCAACAATCAAGTCTCTTTGGGGTATAATTGAATAGTATAAGAATCACAAATTTGACCCTAAAACTGCAGTATCATAACACATTTCATTCTCCCTCTCTGTCATATGTCATAAACTTAGCTTCATCCCTTCATGCATGATGTGTTACATTATTCCACATTCATGGCTTCTTTCTTACCAAGTTGGCTGCATGATCATCAGTTGATTAAGGATAGAAAGAATATATGAAAATATTTGAGTGAGTGAGTAAATGAGAGAGAAAAGATTTCCTGAGTGTCAGGAAGCCCTGGTGAGAAGATCAGAAGGGAAAGAATATTTCCAGTTTGGGTCTTATACTTTGTGGAAGTTTTTCAGAAAACAAGCTTTCTATGCAGAAAACATGAAATTCTGTGAAGAATAAAAAAGAAGACTTTTGTGCAGAAAATGCTATTTTGGGAAGGTGCTGTTTTCTGCACAAAATTCATCAGCATTGTGTGTGTGTGTGTGTGTGCGCGTGCGTGCACGCGTGTGCGTGCTGAAGAAGTCCTGATCTGAAAACAGTCTTTCAAATTTGCAGTTTTTAAAGACTTTTTCACAAAGAAAATGATACAAAATTGTTCTTGGCTTGTAAAAATGAAAAAGATTTAAATTCTCTACAATTGTTAAAGTTTGTTTCCTTTGATGACACTTTCTATAAATGGTGTAAAATTCCTTTTTATTCTTCTCTGCCTTTGATGTCTTAGACTTTTCATATGACATTTTCACATTTTCCTGTGTTTAATAATTTCTTCTGGTTTACCACCAATTACAAATAAAGTTTTCTTTTAATGATCTATCTCTTTTTTTCTTTCCTTTTTTTTTTTTTACAAAAAATAGGTTGCATTTAATGAGGTTATTTTAAAGAAAAGAAGAAAATGGTTGTGGGAATAGACTTTAAGTCACAGACAACTTCGAATTTAAGTAGATGTCAAAAGAACAAATACAATTTGCTAGTAAAACCAAGTCAGTATGGAAATGTCACCTTTTTACCTAATAAAAATTATTATTAAAGACCAATTAAACAAATTATGTCTAACATAACTTGAACACTCTCAGTGAAGGTCAAATTAACAAGATACAGTGAGAACTAAATCTCATGTGGTGTTTAAATAACATTGGTGACATTTGCATGTGTAGTGGTACCCTGAAGCACTTATAAACTCTTTTCAAGGAACTTCCTTTCAGAGTATATCTCATAGGTCACAAATCTTAAAGGCGGAAGCATGGCGACGGTGACATGCAGAGCTAATAAAACTTTAATATTGTAAAATATGATACAATAAAATTTAAAATAGTAGGTTGAGCTGTTCAAGAAACAAGCCTGTGTATACATCTTTGTGTGCTATCTTCAGTGGCTATATTAATTAGTATCTTTGAAAGGAAAAATAGTGCTTGGATCTTGAGTTACTCAGTGGTAGAAGCAGAGCCTGGATCTTGATCTATCCAGCTGTGGAAGCCAAATATCTTTTGATGATTCTTCCTTTTCCCTGCAGCTTCTCACATTCTTCTTGAGGCACCTCTAAGCCGCGAGAGCAAATTCTCAAGGGAGGGAGCTGGCAAGAGTACCTTATGAGTGGAGGTGAGAAGTTGAATGTCACTCATTTCAGCATTTAAAACAGCATGTTTAATAACCACAGTTCTGCCAGACATCCAAATTTCAGATGTTACTGCCAGGTTACAGCCTTTTTGCCAGGTGTTCAGTACTGTGGTGATAGAATTAGTATAGTTAAAGGGCCTTAACTACACACATTCTTTAATTATTCAACCTCTTTCATCAACCATATTCTCTGCTCACTGTACTCTGTTTCTCCTTTCCCTCCAATTTGAAGGAGAGTGTTTCAGTCCTAAACCACTGATGGCTATCCATAATGGGCTTGATGGGGGTAAAGAAACAGAAGCTTAATCCAAGCAAGACAAAGGTGCTCTGCATCAAGCAAAAGAAAGATTACTTAATAGGGAGCCAGCCTGTGCTGGATGGGGTTACTCTCTTCTTTAAATCTCAAGTTGGCAGCTTGGGCATACTCCTGGACTCAACCTTGAAATGCCCAGGTTTGGTGGTGACCAGGATTGTCTTTGCTAAAAAAGTTTGGCAGCTCCACCCATTCCTGGAGATGCCATATCCGGCTAAATTATACCTTATTTGCATTACTGCAACATGGTCTGCCTTTGGAAACCTTTCAGAAACTCCAGCAGGTCAAAAATGCTGTGGGTCAAAACTGTATGAAAGACTGTGACTCTCTATATAATCCTACCTGAGTTTTATGATCCTTGAGGTCATTTATTCCCCAGATTGCACACCACCATCATAGACATGTTTGGTGAAGACATATGAGAAAGACGTTCTTTTCCTAGGCTGTGGAACTCCCTTTTCACAAGAGGTTAGGTTGAGCTGTTTTCTACTCTCATCTCTATCCTCCTCCTCCTCCTCCTCCTCATCGGTGTCATGGGCTTCCAGGACCTGGACTCAGACTCAGAATCTGAGACAGCAGAACCTGCTGAGCTGGGCATAGGCTCTGGTGCAGAGACTGTAACAGCAGAACCTGCACAGCAGATAGTACCACTACCCACCCCAGAGACAGAACAGGGGGGAGTGCCAGCCCCAGCTGGGAGCTCTGCTGACACAGAGAATGACTTACCAATACCCACTTTCATCCAGCGTAGACACCAAAAGGGGCTCCTACATTGCTCCCAGCAAATTTATGCCAAGCAACAATTAATCAAGCACCAGCTGCACTGATCCCTGAACCTATAAGAGCTAAGCCTTTCCTCTCCAGCTCTTGTCAGTGATTAACTGACTGTTTCTCCTGCCATGCTTCTGCTTGTTTCCTTTGCCTGTTGTTCTTGCCTGTGACTTGTGTTTATATTGCCTGCTCCTGATATATGGACCTTGTGGGACTGTTATTTGGTTCTCATTTGTAAGACTGTTTCCTGACTAATTACTTTGCTGCTGGAAGTTCTTGCCCGGTGTGTTATCAGCTTCCTCTGGTTGCCAGCCCAGCCCCAGCATGGACAATTGTCCTCATCATCTAGATAGATCTTTGGTGCTTAACTGGCTGTTGCAGAAGGATATTTTAATAGAGTGTTGTACATTTATCCTCATCACTATGTTTTAAATGTTTTAAAACTGTTTTAAATTAGTGTTTTCATAGGGTTGCTATTTATTTATTCATTTATTTTTACACTATATATTACAAATTGTTCAAGCTGTACTGTATTTTATCCTACGCTGTAAGAAAGTAAGCATATACATGAAATGAAAGAAAATAAATAAATTCATAAAAAAGCATTTCTGAATGCAAATTTGTTAACTGTGCTATTAGTATAATTTTGTCTCTTATAAGATCAATGCCAAGATAGGTCCTCCTTGCTACATAGACATGATGAATCAGAGGGAGCAAGAAATTCAACTTCCACTGCCAGAATGTCCCAATCCAACTTGACCATCCAACCTAGTGCCTCATTGTGAGGGCTCTTTAGAGTGTGGCATCAAGGCAGAGTGGGAACATATGTCATTGGGAGTGCAGGGATTTATTTGTAATGGGGAAGAGCATTCAGTAGCAGATGATCTGAAGCAGCTTTATACTGTCATACCATACCTGAACAGCTCTCTGGGATATCTCTCAGCCTTTGTATATGTGAATTACGCAATGCAGAGGTAGTAGGCATACTATTTTTTGTTTATTTCATTCTCTCTCACACATGCATACAAAATGAAGATTTTTTTTCAAGTTTCCTCCATACTGAGTGAGATTTCACACATTTTTAATGACTTGTCTCTTTTCAGGACTTTTTGTTTCTGAAAAATTAATTTGCGTAAAAACACAAGCTGAGATCTTCCATCATTAGATTCAACTGCAGTGGTGGAGCTCCATGATCATTGCTACCTCTGAAGATACCACTCCTCCCCAAGGCCTACCATTTCATTGTTGGGATGCCTCAAGCTAACAGCTTTCAAAGTAGCGGCCCTCCACTTGTCTCCAAATTATCATTAGTGGTAACTTAAAGCTTCAGCTGAGCATTTAGAAATACAAGTTGGACATAAAAAAGGAGGGGGCAGACAACGTTCTCAAGGGAATATGAACCGTCCCTGAAATGTAGACATCTGGGGTCTGAAGGACAATTTTAAGGGGAGGAAATTCTTATTTGGATGTACAGTGCTCTCATTTTGTCCCCTGTCCACATGTGCTTCCACCCTGCAATACTTACCCCCAACAACACCACTATGAGTCTGACAGAAAATGGCCAGTCCAAATTCTCAAGGTGACCCAGTGGTCTTTGCATTTGGGGATTTGACCTTTTGTCTGTTCCGTTACAGTGTAATATAATTAAGCACTACTTCATATGGATTCTGTATTTTCACTTGCTTTAATTTTCATTTCAGGCAAAATTCCAGTGGCAGCTCTATAAATTTACAGTTCCTTGCTAGTAAGTTCTATCAAACCTTGAATGTAAAAGACAAGACTCAGCATCTTATGCCCACACATTTCAAAAGTATTGTTGTTGAAAAAATAGTGGCAGTTTACTGCTTACCTGGAAAGAAAAGCTATTTAGAGGTTGAACTGTATTTGATTAATATTTACTGGCAGGAAAAATATATGTTTTTTAAAAAGGAAACCATGGATATGAAATCTATTCCCAATCCACTCTGTCACCCCTTAATGTTCAAAAACCTTGTACATACTTGCATCTGGCTCAAAAAGAAGAAGAAGAATTTTCTTCTTATAAATGTTTCAATGTTATTAGCTCTCAAAGGCAGCCCATCAGTCCTCATAACCATGGCTGTAGAATCATTTATTTCACTTCCCATCAGCCAAGAGAAGATAGAACTTGTCATAGTCCTTTAAGGCTCATGAAATAGACAAAGTTATTTCCCTTTTCCCTTGTTTCCCCCTCCTTCAAGATAATTCTGAGGCTGCACCAAGCTGACAGCAATTACTCTGTTCCATATAGATCAGTGGTTCTCAACCTGTGGGTCCTCAAATGTTTTTAGACTTCAGCTCCCAGAAGCCCCAGCCACTATGGTCAGTGCTCAGGGCTTCTGGGAGCTGAAGTCCAAAAACATCTGGGGACCCACAGGTTGAGAACCACTGATATAGATCAAGGAAATGATATGCTTCATACAGTGAAAATGGAAGTCAGTCTCACTACCATCAGATCTTCGTTTAATGGGGTGGTGTGGGGAACAGAACAATCTCTTATTCACATTCTTCATACAATTCAGTAATGTCAAGGTTCTGGCAAAATCCAATGGTAGTCATACTTAAAGTAAATCCACTGAAATGAATAAGGCTTGCTGGTCATAACTTAAGGTAATTTCATTGATTTCACTGGGTCTAATCTGAGTAGCTATAATACTGTAGTTAGCCTCAGGTACTCCAGTGTGGCAACAAACCTGCTCATTAAACACAACAGCTGAGATTCTGCATTGTCGGATGTAACTACAGTCATCCCTCCACATTCACTAGGGTTAGGGATGCAGGATGAATAACTCTAGGCCCTCCCAAACCACATTTAACACAAAAAAAAGTATGATCACATATTCAACCCACCATGGATTCCTTTGAGGCACCAGGGTTCTTTCACAAGGCAGATGTGGGTGGCTGGTGCGGCTTACTGCCACCACCACTGTGGCCCCACAACATTTTTAGTAGGGACTTACAAGCTTTGTTCACAGTTTCTCAGTCTCATGAGGCTTGTGGTCACTATTAAAAATGACATAGGGAGGCAGCAAAGGTGACAGCAAATAATTCGTGAATAATCAAATCTGCAAAAGTGGAACCCAGAAATGTGGAGGGATGACTGTACAACACTGGAGCTCAATGGACAGAGCTGTGTCTGACAATACAACCTCTCCCATCAAAATAACCCTACAATTTCAGCCTAGTAAGGCCTCAACTAACAGGTTTCTGAGGCACTAAAGATTGGGTGCTGCAATACTCTCCTTGTTGAGGGGTACCTTGAGAACAGGCAGCTGGAGAGACCCTTCAGGGTCCTGTTGCAACTCTTTCTCTCAGTGTGTCCTGTGACTGGGAGAGGGCTGCAGACATCATGCCCAGCACTCTGATTTGGAATGCCTCATACATCCTTCAGTTGAAGCACTTCCTTGCTGAAACAGTAGGGTTTTGGGGATCACCTTTGGTTGTTAATTACCATAAACATGAATCTCCAGCAGTTATGAGATCATAAGTCCAGCTTATGATATCCTAATTGTTGAACAGGAGGCCAGCCACTTGTCTAGGAGAGCAGCCTGCAAAGTGCTTGTTAGGGTCTGTGTTGATACAAACAACAAACATAAGGAAAGATTAATGAGATCTTACATGGCTGCCACAAATGGCTGATGGAATACTTATGGATTAGTTATGCAGGCTGGTTTTAAGAGGTGTCCGACTCATTGGTCTTGATTTAACAGGCTTTCACTCTCAATAGAGACTCTGGAGCAATTGTCTGGATACAAACTTGAGAGATATAAGAGAGGCAATGGCCTGGTTATGCACCATCCATGTAAATTTAGGCTAAAATGTTGCTGCAGAGGACAGCAACTCCCCTCATGGTAAAGTATTCTCTCCTTACCATAATAGAGGCTCCCTCAGCTTCTATTGAAGAAAGACCCCTCTTCCCGTACAAACATACATATATACCTCCAGTCTAATAATTAGGAATGAAATATTTAAGCTATTAATTGTTTAGCAAAGTGTGGCCCATTGGCTACATGTGGGTCAGCCCCAGTCAGGGATAAAAAAAAATACAACATTCCACCATGGTTGAACACATTGAATCCTGCCCCAGATCAGAATGAAATTTCACAAATTAAAAACAAAAATCAAAATACCCTGAAAAAAGAAAAAAACATAGTCTCTCCTGGCAGCTGACTTGAATTGGAGTCTGAGGGACATTTTGTCAGATAAGATAAGATAAGATAAGATAAGATAAGATAAGATAAGATAAGATAAGATAAGATAAGATAAGGATTGACTTTGCTCACATGCTTTGGCCTAATGTGCAGACTAGAATTTAGTTATCAACCACCTCATGTGCTTCCTAAATCTTCCAGCACAGTTTCAGCTCCACAACTCTGAAAAATTCCTTTTAAAATATACTTTAAGAAATGCAGGGCATGATACCTAAAATACATAAGCACAAAAAATTAGATTAAATACAAAGTTTTTATCATGGTCCACATTACATATTTTCATGTTTACAGTTACGTAGCTAAGTTTAGGCACTAAGAAATCCTATTCGTGAATTACAAAGATGTGTATCAGGGCACCAGAAAGAGAGTTCCAAGGTGTATCAGGCTCTGTCATTGTGTATCACCACTTTCTAGCTGGTGTCCTGTTATACATTAGTTCCTTTGCACCTTGGTGCTGATGGGCATCTTGTTGCACTTTGGTCTCATTGCGCATCAGTCTTGTTGTAGTAAAGTCATAGCAGCCACTTCCTGAATATGGACATTGCAAAACTGTTCAATTCTGTTTCCTGCAGATGTCAATCCACTTATAAAGATGTAGGACCCTTACTGAATTCTGGCCAAAAATAAGTAGTTAAATAATATTTAAATGTGGTTGTAAATGCTGTTGCATTGCATTGCATTGTACTGTATTTTAAACCACTTTGGTCTGAAAATGGAATGAACAAGATTGTTACCTCCACATATGGAAAGATAACATGGACTGGAAGTAGACTCATTCACTTACAATGATCTAACAGAGAGATCTTTAGCACCTGCTAGACACATATGGCGTGATGTCCTGTTAGGTACCTACAGGATCATAACCTAGCCTTTTGGTTTTGCAACTGCTGTGTATTCACATTTATATGGATGTTAATGACAAAAAGTGACCACCATCACCCCAAACCTCCTTTTCAGCTTGGAAGAATCCCAGTTGAAGGGATTCTGAATCACTGGAAATCATGGTGTTGGGAAAGGATGTCTGCAGCATTCTCCTAGTTATGGGGCACACAGAAAGAAGCAGTTGCAGCTGGCCCATGTGGGTTCTTTCCAGCTGCCTGTTCTCAACATACTCCACAATCAGGAGACCACTACTCCAATCTGCAGTGCCTCAGAAACCCTTCAGGTTGAGGTACTAACAGTCTGAAAAGATCAGCTTTGCAGGATGGCAGTGTCAGACATAACTACAGTGATGGAGCTCCATCATCATAGTTACGTCTGATGATGCAAGATCTCTGCCATATATCTTTCCTTGTGATAACCTGCCCCAAAGGTTGGTCATTTATGGTTTAGCTGTTGAGATTGATGCAAATTTCATTTTTGCTTCTTTCGGGTAAGAATTTTCTTCATATTCATTCTGGAAAAAAACCCTGAGTTTTTTTTTTTTTAATGAATGTGGGGAAATTTTATTTATTTAAACTGTATTGCATCTTTCTCCCAATGTAGAACCCAAGATGGTTCACAATATGGGTTAAAACAAAACACAGGTAAGATAATAGGTAATACAAAAACTTTTTTTAAAAAAAATTAAAAAATCATGTTGCAAACATGAATTTAAAACAGTCTCTTAAAAACAGTTAAAATATAATAATGACAAAAATGCAATACTACATCCATTCCCTCATATACTTGCTGCAACAGACAATATATACTGAAGGGCCTTGATAAACAGAAAGGTCCTCACCTGCCAGTGGAAAGAGAGCAGAGAAGGGGCCAACCTAGTTTCCCATTGGAGGAAATTCCATACCTCACCAAACATGCTTGGCCTGGTGGTGAGGCAAAGACAAAGCTCACCCCCAAGGATCTTACAATTTAGACAGATTCATATTGGGAGATATGGTCTTTCAGGAAGTCTGGGCCCAAGCATATGATACCAAAATGGATTGATCTGCCCATCTGACCAGAAGGCTCTGAATGCTTGGCCCTTTCCACAGCTTACCAGATCCTGGTGGCATCCCATGGGGATCTCGGTAGAGCCTCTACCTGGAGGGGTGTATGACAGGAGCACTCTCCTCTGCACCAGATCCCTGCAGGAATGCAAGAGGCATGATGGCCATGCCTCTTGCTCCCACAGTGCAGCTAGGCACTGTCCCCAGGCTGCGCTGGGGCAGGAAGTGCAGCCATTTTGCTTCCCAACCCTCTGCAAAACAGGTAAGTGCTGGGGGGCAACAGAAGGGCTGCACAATTACCGGTCATTGACAGGTGAAACTTGTTAATGATTTATGGTAGAATTGTGCTGTCTGAGGATGGGAGAAGGACAGGGCCACAATGGTGTCGTGCATAAGTGTCATCTGGGTCTTGTCCTTCTCCTGTCCCCAGTGCGGGACAACATTCTGTGGAAAGGGCCCTTAATTCTTCAGAGTTTGTATCTAATGCCCTGTCATGTTTGTGGTGATGTTTGTTTGTTTTTTAAGAGGGGAGGTACTCTTTTATTTTTCTGACCAAAACTTTGGTTTTAACACATCTGCACCAGGCAGGTACAACACTGCCTTCTTCATGTGGAGAATGTTTGTGCTTACTGAATTTGTTCAATACAAATGAAGGAGAATTTTGCAAAGGGATCTTGTAGGACCTTTGAGACTAACTGAGAGAAAGAAGTTGGTGGCATACACTTTTGTAGACTTAAATCTACTTCATTAGATGCATCTACAAAAACTTATGCTACCAGCTTCTTTGTCTCAGTTACTCTCAAAGGTGCTGCAAGATCCTTTTGCATATTGATCCATACTAACACAGTAATATCTTTGAATTCTACTAGAGGAGAATTTTGTTTCAGCTCCTTACAAAAATGCTCGTTTTTTTTTTTTTTTTGGTGATATGGAAAGAACATGAGAGATTTCTTTAAAAAAAACTAGATAAAGTAAAACAGTGATTTTCCCATCTCTATTAGGTATCTACATGTTCATCTTTGTAGTTCACATGATTCTTTTCCATAGACAGGGGCTGACTTTCTTCCTCCTTTTCTCTTGGTCCTACATCAGAAGCTATCCCATGCTATATGTGCAGCCGTAGAAAAGACATAAGAGCTTCTTGAGTAAGGAATGCAGCCACTATCACTCAGAGAATGTGTGGAAAATTTCGATTAGGTAGTCTTTATGACATTTCTTAGAGGCGTAAAATTTGGATCTCTGCTAGCAAACATTTATTTCATTCGGTTTTTCTGGTGAAGTTGTGCTGGCTTTTGTAGATACAGAATCCACAGGGGTCATTGTTCAAGAATTGCCATTTATGGCGGCACACCATTTCCAAGAAAAACTAAAGTACTGTAATTCATTTCAGAAACGCAATACAAGTGAGACCTACGCTCAGAACTAGTATAAGCCATATAGCAGGAAGGATTTTGACAGGATGGTTTAGTAGTATTTGTTTTGCAGTATTAAAGGCTCTAGGCCTGGGGATCAGGTTTATTCACTGGTGATAAACATTTTACAGTCCCCTGCGCAGTAGTTAGGTTTAACCCTACGGAGGATTTTCAGGGATAGATGCATTGTAAAAGGCTGCTTTTAAAAGAAAAAGGAATCATAGGCTGATTTTTCCTCACACTTTTTGAATACAAAACAATTTAGTTTTTTGTTTCTACGATACTCACTTTTTCCTTCCAAATTCAACTTCTTTCCATTTCAAATTTGAAGAAATTTATGGATAATTATTTGCAAAGCTGAGTAGTGGACCAGTCCAGTATAACCTTACTCAAGCTAAGGCGAAGCTTTAAAGCTAACTCGATGGTATCAGGTTGTGCTTCACTTGGTCTTACACCTGCCACTCTCACTGACAGCTGGTTTATTAGTACTATGGAGAATAATGCCCCTATATGAATACTCACTCAAGTACATTTCTCATAATGCATTAATGCATTCCATACAATAATTGTTGTTGCTGTGTTCCTTCAAGTTTTTTCTCACTTATGGCAACCCTAAGGTGAACATATAATGGTGTTTTCTGCGGCCTGAGAGTGTGTGGTGCATCCAAGATCACCCAGTGGATTTCCATGGCTGGGTGGGGAACTGAACCTTGATCTCCAAAGTTCAAGCTGCTGTGACACTCTAGCTCCCATACAACACAGCATGCTACTATGCATCACAACACAAGACACAAACAGTACAACTCAAGACACAAAGAGAACTTTCTACTTGGTTCCAATCAGTTGTTGTCACCCCTCTAGCCTGAACCCCCACTTTACTTTCTCTTTTGTAATTTTATGCCTTTTGAATATAATTTGAACCCCAAACTAGCACTAAACAGGTGATGTCTTTTGGCCTCACCCTTTGGCCACCACCTGAGGCCACCACTTTGGGCTTCTGCTGGTGTTATAGCCAGCTGGCCATGCCTTTGCAAAGACAGCTGGTGCTTGCTAACAGCAAGGTAGCTAGTCCCACATATTGATGAATGGTTCAATAATGGGACAAAATAGTGATGGGACTTATGACAATCCCTTAATGTTCATTCGGTAGGGCCTATAGGGAAGATCTACACAGCGTAAGATTGAGGGATGGTCTCTGATTGCTCATCAATCTGAGCAATTCATCTTTCATTGTATTCAGAAATGCCAGGAGCCTGAAGCAGTGAAGGGATTAGCACAAACACATCAGCACTGGGTTTTCTGCATAAACCTATGTGAACTTTCATGATCCAAAAACCTCTCCAACCAGCATAACCTTGAACACAATCTCCAGCCAGTGTGATCCCAACCATGTTTTCTGGTCATTAATGAGCTCAAATGGCATATCTCATAGGAGAGATGGTAGGGTATGGTAACACCTAGACCTTATAACCTTCCACATTCAGGTGAACTGTTCTCACAGCTGCTCTAATGTGGACAGCAGCTTCCAAATACGGAATTCACTTGAAAGAGGTCCACTGCTCAGGTGTGCTCCTTCCATCTCATAATCTGGCCACTCTTGTTATTATAAAAATAACAGAACAAGGTACACCTATGGCTAATTAGCATATACTAGACTTCAGGATATAGCTTTAGGATATAGCTCAAGTCAGTTGAAACCACTAGGAAGGTGAAAAGCACGCCAATCACAATTGAATAACCCACTATTGTTGGGGAAATTAAAAAATATATATATTTGAATATTGAGAGACCTTGGTAATGAGACTCTCAAACAGCAGAGTATTTTAGTAAATGCACTAAATGGAAGTTGAACAGATCACCAGTCCCACTTCTTTAACTCTACCCCAAACACACTTAATCTAGCTCAAAATAAGCACAAAAACAGTTTGGTTAAAAATATAAAAGAGTTTACTCACAAAAGCTTGTGCATAGTCTACACAGGTTCAATTCTTGAGGAAGGTAGGAAGAAAATAAAGCACTCATATACTTGCTGCAAAAAGATCCCTGTTAGGAGATCTCAGAGCATGCTTTCAGGACAAAAGGCGAAGACAAAAGGGGGAGACAAAATGGCCGGAGAACTTTTTTCAAAAGAACAAGGAATGTCTACGTGCTGGAGGAAGAGGTGTTAACCAACAAACAAGAAGTTTTTTCTCTAGGCTATCTCTCTATGCTTACAATAGACATGCAAACAAACTAGCTATTCAATTAGGCATGCAAAGGTTGCCACTCCCAACAACTATAACAGGCTCCTTGTGGCCTGGATCTTAAATATGGCAAGCCAAGCAACATCTTCAGACACCCACAGATTATGTTTCACTAGTTCTTCTGCCTAGAGACCCTGCAAAACAAATATCACAGGATCTTCAGTACTTTCCCCTTCATCCTAGCCTTCAGAGCCTGCAAGACAAACATCACAATATAACTGAAATACCTCTGGATTAGCCTCTGCCACAGGTTCTCCCTCTGCATAAGTGGTCAGGATTGCTACATTGCTCCTTAAAGAGAAATTGCAACTCTTCTGCCATATTTTCTCAGAACTATTTTCTAAAGTAGGTCAGAAGAGATAATTCTCCGGGTTTCCTTTCCTATTCTTTTTTTTTTTTAATGAGCTATTTAACTCATTAAAATGTGTAAAATGAAGACCATACTTCTATGCTAGTCAAGATAATTTATTTGATGAAAGGCAAAGCACTAGAAGGCACACATAGTCTTTCAGCCTATTATTCTTACAGACACATTTCACAGTATTGGCTAAGGCTTACTGCAAGGGAACGGCAGGACTAAAGATTTAAAGGGAACTTCCTTTCCAGGTGCTTTTAGAATGACAAAATGGTAGAGAAAAGAAACCAACTGAAAGTGTCTAAAGGCAAGATAAAAATGATGATGTTTCAGTAATTTAATCATTTTCAGACAGCATCCTAACCACACTAGCAACTGCATGTTACTGAGATGTTCAGCCATGGCAGCTTTTCTGTATGTCTGGAGTCTAGAGGTTATAATTGGATTGCTGTCAACCTAGCACCTTGTCTAATATGCTTTTGTTTTGTACAGGCTGCATGGACAAAAGTTGTGGCACCCAATAATAAGAGGTTCCTAATGGGCATATTTCAGCCTACTTCTCCTTACTGCATTTGAAGTTCTACAACTTATGTGACCTCTGCCCTAATTCAGTTGAAGAGGTTATCTTTCTACCAGATCCTGTGTTATGTTTGGGGACTCTAGATGAATAAAAATGATTCTTTACTCCCAAGTCTCTACCTTTAAGGGTCATCCTTCAAGTGGACCAACATCAAGACTTTGGCCAACTAGGAGGTTTGGTCCAATTGTGAAGTGTCAAGAAAAAGAGAGAGAGAGAAGAGAAGAGAAGAAAATGAAAAAGAACCAAGCCCATCCAACTGCCTTTCTTTACTTTTGTCTAGAACTTGGTAAAGTTAATTTTTTGAGCTACAACTTATTGACCATGCTGGAGACGAATTCTGGCAGTTGTTGCCAAAAATATCAACTTTCCAAGTTTCCATTCATTCTTCACTGTCTTTGACTTCTTCTACCTTGTCTTTGATCTGGGGCCCTGTCTTTTTCTGACAGTAATGAAAAACATGTTGATATTCATGTTGATATAGCCATACATACTCAACTACAGAACATAGACACACCATAAAAAATAATGTTTTTTTTTAAAAAAAATTGGTATTAAGAAGTTTGGAAAACCAGAATTTTGCACTGAATGAGAAATATCATAAAATCATTTCTCACTTTTGAGGATCTCTCTTTTTAAATGAATTTTCTGACTAGAACATTACAGAAATCAACAGAGATGGGTGATAGAAGCAATTCAGCCCTTCTCTTTAAAAAGAATAATCTGTCCAGTCTCTGAATACTGTGGTGTTTTCCGTTCTTTACAGGACACAAAAAGATTAAGTTAAATAAGCAGGCCTCCAGGTAACAGAAAGTTCAGCAAATTCTTTAGGTTTCTATGGAGTTCTTCATGGGTTTCAGTATTGTCAGCTATAATAATTTGCTGGGGAGTTTGGTTAGTAATCAGCAGGGCAGTGTTATGGTGGCTGTGGTCATTCCTGGTGGGATAGATTCAGAAAGTGATGTTGGGTACTAGTGTTTGGCCCCATGGCTTCTGGAATGACTCAGGGTTCCATCAAATCTCATATGCTGGATAATACTTGCATGAATCTACTTGGAGAAATCTTCCACAACATTGGATGAAAGTGCCATGATTATGAAGATAATATAAATGATGATGATGATAATGTTGTTGTTGTTGTTGTTGTTGTTGTTGTTATATTCTTCATTTTCCCCCAGTTTGGGACGCAAGGTAGCTCACAAAATTGAAGACAGATACAGCTAAAATAATTCATATCATACACAATTTAAGACTATGATTAAACTAGAATTAAAAGCAGTTAAAATCATGCCCATTAAAAAAGAAAACACAAACAAATAGTGCAGGTCTTTTCTCCTCAGCAGCCCTCAAAGGCCTGCCAAAACAAAAAGAGTCTTCATCTGCCTACAAAGGTAGCACAAGGAAGGTGCCAATCTAGACCCTCTAGGAAGGGAGCTCCAAAGTGTGAATCATAGAATCATAGAAATGTAGAGTTGGAAGAGACCACACAGGCCATCCAGTCCAACCCCCTGCCATGCAGGAACACCCTCAAAGCACTCCCGACAGATGGCCATCTAGCCTCGGCTTAAAAACCTCCAAGGAAGGAGACTCCACTACACTCCGAGGCGGCATATTCCTCCACTGAGAAGGTCTTCTCCCATGTTCTCACTAGATGAACCTGTGAGGGTGGTGAGCCACATAAGAAGGACCTCTCCAGAAAGTCTCAAAGCACAGGTAAGTTCATATGGGAGAAGCCCTGAACAGTTTCAGGAGGCAGTCTGTGGTTGCATGTGAGAGGAAACCACTAAATACAATCCAGTTTGTATGAAAATACTCTTCAGATTGGCCTGTCCATTAGATAAAGTGTCCATATCAGATGCCACAGCACTAAGAGCAGAAAAGTGTGTTTTCCTCATCCAGAAGGGACACCACTGCTACTACGTTCGTTTGGAAACCTATGCTCTCTGGAACTGGCCATGCCACAAATACTTGGCTTTGAGAGACCTTCAGTAGTAGCCGTTATGGACATGGTGCTTGCCTCAATGTCTGAATATGAAGAAGGATGCATCACAGTCAGACATTTGTCTAGTCTTCTTCTGGAGGACAGTCTGTGTTGTGCAACAGATGCTGATCATCAGGGTCAATCTATACTCTGCCTTGCTTCAAGAGAGAGGGTGGATAATGATGGTATAGCATAGCAGAAGGATCAAAAGGGTAATGTTAGTCACTTTTCCTCCCCCAACAGTAGCATGAGCCACTGTTGGGTAGAAGCAATCTGATCTGGACAAAGTTATATGGGATGGATGGGTTTTCATTCTCCTTGAAAGAATTAGATTTAGATAGGTAGGTTTGGTGGTCAGGATACTTTTTATTTGCTCTCTTGTATTCTACCTAAGAGCCAGTGTGTGCAGTGGTTTTGAGCACTGGACTACCGCTCTGGAGAACAGGGTTTGAATCTTCCCATGGCCATAGACAAGTCACATTTTCTCAGCCTCAGAGGAAGGCAAACACAAACTCCCTCTGAACAAATCTTGCCAAGAAAACCCCATGATGGTTCACTTTAAAGTCTCCATAAGTCAAGAGCAGCCCGAAGGCATTCAACAATAATAGCAACCCTATATAAAGAATGCAGATTTTGCCATAGTCCAACATGTTCTGATTACATCCAGATTAGGTTTTATTTTATTTATTTATTTTTAAATACTATACATGGGTCTCCCTTTGAAGGCTAGTAAAAAGTTTCAATTGGTACTGCATACAGCTGCTCAATTGCCTGTGCTTGCCAGTAGGTAGGAATATACAGTCTAATTACACCGGTTACTTCTTTGTTTCCTGGCCCACATGAAAGCACTGGTAGGAATGGGATCCATGAATTTCTCCAGATGTTGCTGAATTCTAACTTCCAGCTATCTTAACTAATATAGCTTATGGTGGGGAATGCTGGGAGTTTCCTTCCAATGATGTCTGTAGATCCACATTATTCCCATCTCTCTCCTAAATAGTTTAGGGAGATTTCTGCTCTACATTGTTATAGTGCTATTATTCCACTTTCAACGTCCTGTGGAATTCTATGGTATGTAGTTTACTGAAGCCAAAGAGCTCTCTGGCTGAGAATTCCAAATAATCCTCCCTATACTGCAAACCCCTGGGTTCCATAGGATGTTGAAAGTGGAATAATAGCACTATAATAGTGCAGGATGGAAATGGCCTAGAATTTAGTTATCTGAAAGACAACTAACATCCATGTGAACTTTTCATCAGATATAAGATTGGTCTTAGAGGCCATGCTCACATCATTCAGCTGTTAAGAAGACACCTTTTCAGTTGTAGCCTTCCTGTTACAGAGCCCCTTTCCTGTACAGATATAGATAACCCCTATGCTGATGACATCGTCCTGGACTTTGAACAATTTTTCATCCCAGACAACTTGCTGTTGATATTCCAGCACTTGGAACTTAACTGTTGCTAGTTTTTGAACTGTGTCTGCCTTCAACCTATATCTGTTCATGGAAAAATTTCAAAAACAAGGTCCATCCCAGAACGAGGAAAATGGAAGAGTGGTTCTCTCATCCTCTTGTTTCTTTCATGGAAAATATAGTTTTCACTTAAAACAAACCACACCACATGATAAGACTGGCAACTATATTTGCAACTGAATGGAAAAAAACCCTCTTAATATGAGATTTAAATGGCCACCATATCTTTACTGGTTTAGATATTAGAGAAGTGAAGGTCACAGCCAGAGTGGAACATGAAGAATATTTATTAAATTTCTTATTCTCAGTGAGAAATTAGCAAACACTGTGAGATTTCTTGCATGAGACCAAGACACTAAGCCTTATTTTTATTTTTATTATTATTATTATTATTTTCACAAGACAAAACTGATCAATTTCTTCTTTTGTGAAATAAAAGAGAGCAAGAACACAGAGAGCAAGAACAGACCGTTAGATGTAAGGGTCAAAAACACCGAAACAACATCTCAATCTTTGTAATTTTTTAAACATTATGCAACAGGGCAGCAGCTATTTTAACTTGCATAAAAATAGCCTGTGCAGTTTGCACAAAAATTGTCCTTACAGTTATGAATATTCCCACTGAGAACATGGAAAACACACAAACAAACAGAACACCTACTCACCACTTTGCTATTGAGAAGAATAATGCGGAACAAGTGAAGATTTTGATCTCCATAGCTAGATGCCAAGATAGGAAGCAATATATGGGCATCACTAGGAGCATATTATGATTGCCACAATTATATGTAGAGTCCAGCAGTGAATGAGTTGGGAGTATTTTGGACCTTGTGATACAATTTAGCATAGTCTCACAATCTGATCTCCATTTCCAAAATGTTTTTAATTGGCTTCTTCAGCACCAAACCCAGAAATCTCACTATTCTGAAAACTTGTGGCTTTTAACTAAGCAAAAACCTCCAAATTGTAATCTGGAGTCCACTGTACTATAGTAATACTTTAGATACAATGATGGCTAGTCAAAGGGATGAATCCATTCTGAGTTTTGGTCTGAAACTTAAAGGAGCTATCCAAGGTGCTGAACCTATTTTAAGGATGAGGCTCTTTTAAAACATGATCTCCTTTAAAGTTCAAACTAAAACCCAGAGCATATTAACTATTCTACTGGCATGAAAGCCACCGTTTTGAGGAAACATTTCTTTTTACAATGACTTTTTAATACAAGGTAATGTAGATTTAAATGGTTGCTGGCTGCATATGTGGGGAAGCAGGGTTTTGCAGTATATATTGGCCAGCATCCTGTTAGTAACATAAACAAGCCTATGCTGGGCTATGCATGCACAAGGCACAGTAGTCATATTGATGCTGGTGGAAGTGGACTTATGCATGTGTGGTCATTGTGCCTGCAGTAGCACATCAAAGTACATACAGTAGCCTATGACTGCACTTTAGCTCTATATATTCCCTCTGTGCATTGTGCAATACAATTTCACATGAGCTATCAGCCATGCACATTGACCATACAGTGTGCTATGTTAATATTCAGTATGGGGTTATGTTATATAACTCTGGAGGCAGCTATTTACACTACACTGAAGTTATGTAGGATCCCAGGTCATGAATGGCAAATACAGATGTGAGCTGTGTGATCTGGGTCAGCATCAGACTCACTCTGGAACTGTCGGCCCTCTTCTGTTTTCAAAATAGCTTTGGGGATTGAGTAGGTTAATGAAATGCTTCTTGTCATCCCTTATATTGAAACATTTATTGCAGAAGACCACTAAGTAAACCCACTTTTAAACACATGATTATTTTTATTGTTAATGACCTAATTTTTAGCTGCTACTGCCATTGTCCCTCCCTTCTGGGCATTTCTTTCACTTTTTTTTTTTTTTAAAAAAATATAACTGACAAATTAAGATTTTGCCCCCATGAAGCCTTTGTGAAAATGTGTTGAAAAATACCCACAAAAGAAAACTGTGGGTACTATCCAGGGACCACTAGTATTGAGCATTAGCTCAAACGTCTTTAGAAATCGTTAGTCTGCTGATAAGGGAGTTGCATAATGAAAAGCCTTGGTTTGTTGCTCGAGGGAAGTACAGAAAAAAATGTGAAATACTTTCAGGCTAAAAGAAGAATCCCCTTAAGAGTTTGTTAGGAATGGGTCACTTTATAGAAAGGAAAAAAGAAGCTGACAACGACAACAGAAGGAGAGAATTAATAAAGGAACATAGTAGGATGTAGCTGGGATAACAGATGCATTTCTGGAATTTTAGAGCGAGATCTAAAGACAGCAAAATACAGCCCAGAATGAATAGCCTACATATTGATATTCCTCTCTCATGCTGAATTCATACAGACGAAGAGAAATTATAAACACCTTTGTAGATCTTTGTAGATCTTATTGAAGTCTTCCACAGTAGGCTATTCACATTATGTATCAGAACTACATGATTTAAGAAGATAAATGCTGCCGTGGTGGACCAGTCCTCATTTGAAGTTCTCATAACTACACCATCAAGGAAAGTCAAAAAATGCAGATAGATGATTTGTGTAATATAGGCAGAGGAGTCCTAGCAGTGTTCATCTCAGTTCTTTCATATAATTAATGGGTCTTTACTGCTTATTCAGGATCAAGCTACCTTTGCATTACAAGCTGACACAATAGATGACTATTATAACTATCTTCCCTGCACTGTTCCTGGCCAAGTATTGTATAGGTTGTTTCTAAGATCAAACTGATCCGATAGAAATTAGAGGGGAAGCAGGGGTGTCACCAATGACTCAGTCTTATGGGATTCTCAGCTATTCCTCTACTATGATGTGTTTCCTATCCAGTAGGTGCCAGACCAAGGAATGCTGAGCCCACAGATCCAAAAAAGCTTGAGACAGACTGCTGAAACAGAAGAGAGAGGCTGCTATTGTGAGTCCTCATGGGAGTGAACATGTATCCCACAGGTAGATGCTTATTCATGAACACAAGGAACACAAATTCAGTTGCAAAAGTGGCCACTCAGAGCCTAAAGGAGTGTCCTCAAACTCTCTTGGCAGGAGTCTCATAGGAGACAGGCAGACCCTAAGAATAATCTAGAACCTGGCTTGCTGAGCAGAGAATGACTGGTGTGGAGTTGGGAAGAATATTAAAAAATATTCAGAAAATGGTTGAAAAGCATGTTTCTTAAGTGTCAACAAACCTGGCAAGAAGAATCCTGGACTGACAGTTATTTTCACAGTTCAAGATATATTTGACACAAAACTGGCACCTTTGTGTGTGAAAAAAGCTGTGAGCTGTGTTCAGAATGAGTGTTCAACTGTAAAGATTCTCATCTGTCCGGGAATTTTCTCATCAGGGTTTCCCTCCACTCAAGAAAGAAGCTTTTCAATCATTTTTTGAACATTTTCCAAAATACTCTTTCCATCCCTAACTGAAAGTGAAACGGTGTGTGCTTTCAAGAAATCATTCAGATAGGAGAAAATGGGGACCAGCTGTTTGCTAGTCACTCTGAAATTGGTTGTCCCTATTGGCCCTTACTGCTATTCCCACCATGAAGAAGAGGTAGGCAAAACTACTGCCACTTTTCTCTAAGAAAAAGAAAACAGGGGTTTATAAAGGCTGGATGATAGGAAGGGGCCTCAAGTGCATCTCCTTAAGGGAGCTAGATGTCTAGGATCAGCCATGTGGAGGTACCAAAGGTCCTATAACATGGATAGCAACAGTGCCTGAAAGTCCATGTTACCTCCTCCCAGAAGGAGGTATAAGTTTGGTTTTGGATCTTTTTAATATGGCGTATGCCCCATGACTTCAGCTCTTCTGTGCTGAAGAGATTCCCTAGTCTGCTTGCTCACTTTGAGGTTTCCAAAGAATGAACCACTTCCCATCATTGTTCACTGCAGCTTGAATTAAGTTACTGTCTTCTCTGAAGTTTGTTCTCTTTTTGACTGGTGCTACTATACTTTCTCCTTCCTTGCTGTTGACATCCACTGTTGTCCCACTCTGAATCTTTTCTCATTGTTCCCGTACTTCAGCAATGAAAACTAGAGCCACCTACATGCTCACTGTGTGGATGTTGTTACCCTGATTTCTGGGGTCCCATGAGGGACACCTCAATGTGCTCCAAATATTGGGGAATGGGAATTAGCAAGAGCACAAGCTAAGCAATGCAAGAGGCAGGGCAACTTAGCGAGATCTTAGACCCAATGTTTACGGGGTCAGGCCAAGTCAATAATCAAGCAGAAGTAAATTAAAATTGTTTTCGTTATTTTGAAATATAGTCAATATGTATGTATGCAATCACTCACACAGACCTAGTGAAAGAAAGATAGGAGTTTGATAGAGGATTTTAAGAGGGATTTTTCAGGGGAAATACTACACCTGATCCTGAAGCCCGGAGAGTCAGAAGAAAAGTCAATTGGAATGGAGATTCTCAGCATGTGGAGGCTGAAGGGAAGGCTCGGCAAACGGAGTGGCAGCAAGATGGGATGGAAGCCAGGAGCAATCCGAAGAAGCACTCAAAATCAGAGGGTTTTATAGGGGAAAATGTGCCTGTAGGCTAGTCCGTTCCCAGGGAAAACAATGGGTTTCAGGCTGGAGACAAAGCCTCCAAAAGGTCAGTACTTTAGATGATTGAATTATGATGACACTGTCAATAGCGCAGACAGTATGCAAATGGGAGTGCTTGACCGTTGGCTATTCGGAAGCATTAATCTCGTCAAGCTACCTGCTCGGGGCAGGGGATCTTTTGTACGATGTGTGCGTACATAATGTGTTTTCAAAGTGTACTTGCCTGGAGGTCTCCTGAAGCTGCATTCCGGCAACTTTCTGGTCTGCCTGGATTTATCTTGTCAGCCATTTCTGCCGTGCCTGTGTGTGTGCTTGTCTGGGGGCCTCGCAAGCACGTGGAGAGGAACAGTTTGAGATGGTCAATTTCTTGATATTAAGTTATATTTAATAGACTACAGGCCCAGACTGGAAACTACAGTAACAATGTTCTTAACTCTCATAGGCAGGCTAGAGAGGGACCTGCACTTCTTCAATGCACCTGGAAGGCCCTGGTCATCTGATTGACTGGATGGACAGGCAAACTACAGGGATCTGTGCTGGCTGCAGAGGCCCCAAGGAATCTACTGTGCAAGCAAGCAAGAAAATAGTGGCCTCCCTATGCTATGAGCCATCTCTGCATGCCAGTTTAGGGTCTTGAGGTAAAGGTGAGATGTATGTTAAGATTTAATCCCTAGTAACATGGAAGTTTTGAGGGGGGGTAGGTTATGCCATCAGCCCTGCCAAATCAAATACTTCTGGTCTATCTGGTCCATTCATTCCTTATCCTGCTCTGTGCAGACAAAGATACTGGTGATATTGCTGCCATGTGCATCTTTAATACCATTGCAGCATTCTTCTTCTCCTTCCAGAGAAGCTGAGAAGAGAAGGAAGAACACACCAAGTGGCATGGTGCAGTTTCATCCTATTTCCGGTCCCTATCTTAAAACGCAAAGGATTTAACATGTCTTAATGGAATTTGGCTCATGTCAATGCATTTTTAAAGAATTTCCCTAACTGTGCAAATATCTTCATACTCAAGATGTAAAGAACTTAAGCTTTAAAAATAATGAATCCTGAAAGTGAAACAGACAAATTTTCCATTTTGTTCTGGAGCCACTTGGGGATGCAGAATGTGTGTTGCAGGGTGTGCAGGGTCATAGAAATAGGTGATGGATACTTAAAGCTACTGTGGACTTCATACACTAACAACTCAGCTTCATTCCCCTTTGCTTTTTTCTTGTCTGTAGCCGAACTGCTTAATTCCCGCCAGGGGGTAGTTTCTTAAGCTTTATAGGATCATATGCCAACGAAATGCCACCACAACAGTCACCTAACGAAAGATATGTTAAGACTGCAAAGCCTTTTAATATCCCTGGGCTTTAATTTGTCTTATTGAAACACATTTCTTTTCCTGCCATTTCTTTCTTTCCCCAAGTTTTTTTTTTTTTTTTAAGAATGCTTTGCAATTAGATTGATTCTGGAGGGTTATGTTTTCCATTCCTGTTTTGAAAATTTAGCTACACCTGCTGTTAAAATGACTTTGTCGAGTCATCTCTTCCTTTCAGTGAACATAAACTGTTTGCAGAAACTTTAAAATTTATCTCTTTGGGTAACAGGCAGTCTCATACCATAAAATAAAATGTCTCTTCTTATTCTAGCAGAGTGGAAAATATGTTGCATTTGAAGCAAGTTGCTGCAAATGTGAACTGTGCACTGAAGAAAAAAAATAAAATGATGTGCTTTGGTGAATAAATGGAAGGAGAAGTCATTGTATTCTTCTTGATGATTTCATAATAGTTAAATATGTGGGTGTTTCATTTTCTTAGAGTGGTAAACAAGGTCATTTGAAGCAATCCTGATTCACTAAGAGTTTATGAGCTATGATATATGAAGGTGGTTAAACAAAAAACAGCAAGTCAAAACTCTTGGAGTTAGATATGTCAAGACCATCTCTGTAGTTTATGTGCTTATGAGTTCATTTTGTACCCATTTTACGCACACAAACATGCATTTTTGGGGGGATATTCTTTCAGATGGCTACATAAAAGCATTAGTGATCAGCTGTCCACACTGACTAAAGCATATTTCTGAATATTTTAGGAACAGCAGGAGTCATTTTTCTGCACTTTTAAAAGTGTGCAACCTGTCATCCACAGGTTTTTGCTTGTCTCTTTCACAGAAGAGGCCATAACCTTAGACATACAGGATTTCTGATAGCAGGTGCCATTTGGATCTCTGTTCAGTTCAGAAGACATGGAATTGGTAAGATCCATAAAAAAAAGGGAGGAAGTATCTGACTTTGTTTATTCATGCTCACAAACAATCACTCTCCATCTAACCTTATGTCAGAGCTTTTTTTTTTTACTTAAGATTGCCACACTCTTTGTCTCATTCCTCTAAGTGTGAACAAACGCATCCGTCAAAACACATTAGCACCACAATCCTATGCATGTATAGATGGAAGTAAATCCTATTAGTTTCAGTGTGACTCTATCCCAGGTAAATTTATATAAAACTTCAGACTAAAACTGAAATCCTAAGTGGGTTGGGGGTGACAGCACATGAACTAGTGCATTCTCAGCCACTTCAAAAGCCTTGCCTCCTTGTGTCATTCAAGTATTGCGGAAGATTTACCTGATGTCTTGTCTCTGGAGGCTTTCATAGGATCATAGGCGCCTAGCACTGGAAGGGGTCTTATGGGCCAGCAGGTCCAATCTCCTGCTCAGTGCAGGATCTCAAGCTCTAGCTTTCCCAGCAGGTAGATACCCAGCCTGTTTGTGAAGACATACAGAGGAGACCTCAGCACCTCTCTAGGCAATTGATTCCATTACTGAACTGCTTTCACTGTCAAGAAACTCCTTTGACAACTGAAATCTACCCTCCTGTAAATTAAAACCATTAGACCCAGTTCTACCTTCTGAGGCAGCAGGAAACAAGCCTTCATCCTCTCTTTGTGGCAGCCTTGATATATAGAAAGAGTGCAGTCCTGCCATCCCTTAGTTTTCGTTGGGAGTGGCAATCTTTGCATGCCTAATGAAATGACTTAGTTTATTTGCATGTCTATTGTAAGCACAGAGAGATAGCCTAGAGAGAAAACTTCCTGTTTGTTGGTTAACACCTCTTCCTCCAGCACGTAGACATTCCTTGTTCTTTTGAAAAAGGTTCTCCGACCATTTTGTCCCTCCCTTTTGTCTTCGCCATTTTGTCCTGAAAACATGCTCTGAGATCTCCTAACAGGGATCATTTTGCAGCAAGCATATGAGTGCTTTATTTTCTTCCTACCTTCCTCAAGAATTGAACCTGTGTAGACTATGCACAAGCTTTTGTGAGTAAACTCTTTTATATTTTTAACCAAACTGTTTTTTTTTTGTGTGTGTGTGTGCTTATTTTGAGCTAAATTAAGTGTGTTTGGGGTAGAGTTAAAGAAGTGGGACTGGTGATCTGTTCAACTTCCATTTTGTGCAATTACTAAAATACTCTGCTGATTGAGAGTCTCATTACCAAGGTCTCTCAATATTCAAATATATATATTTTTTAATTTCCCCAACAGTGTTTTCTTCACCAAATTGAACATGCTCAGTTCTTTCAACTCTTCCCCATATGTTTTGTTCTCCATACATCTTATCATCCCTGTTCCTCTTCTCTGAACTTGCTCCCACTTCTCCAAATCTTTCTTAAAATGAGGCAAACTGAACTAAACACAGTATTCCAGACGAGCCCTGACCGGCACAAAATGTAGAATTATTATTTCCCTCGATTTAGAAATGATGCTTCTATCAATGCAGGATAAGATAGCATTTACTGTGATAACTGAAGCCCCTGTCAGAGCTGCTGCTGCTGAGCAGCAGCTGTTGGTCCCTGTGGCTCTGGCTGGAGATGAGTCCTGCAGCTCAAGAGCTCCCCCTGCTGCCATGGACCAAGCAGGCTTGGACATCCCTCTGCCTGCTCCTTTAGGGCAACAGGCATCCAGTTGTGATCCCGAGGATGCCCTGGAGCCTGCATCAATCAGCCCACAAACAAGGCAGAGACTCAAGAGAGTTGAGCAAAAGGAGGTTTCCTTGATTAAGTTCAAGAAGCCGTGACTGGCCACACCTGTGCCTGGGCTATATAACTGCCTGCCTGGAAACTTTCCTTTGCTTGTGGCAAACTTTCTACAAGTCCTCTCCTTGCCTATTCCCAGTACTTGATACCTTGGATTGATCTCTTGGCTCTTCGATTTTTGACTCTGATTATGGCTTTTGCTTGTTGCTCAGGCTTAGGTAAATGGACTGCCTATGAGTAATTGCTTGCTTTGACTTCTCCTGGTGGGACTCTGCTATCTCTCTCTCTCCCTTCTCTGGTCTGGTTCACTGCCCGGGTCTCTGACCTTGACATTTACCTTCTTTGCTGTAGCATCACACTGTTGACTTCTGTTCAACTTACAATCAACAATAATCCCAAGATCTTTTTCACATATAATATTGCTGAGCCATGCATCTCCCACCCAATACCTGTGCATTTGGTTTTTGGGGCCTAAATGGAGAATATTGCATTAGTCTTGGTTAAATTTCATTTTATTAATTTCAGCCCAGTTATCTAGTTTATCAAGGTCCTTTTGAATTCTGTTCCTGTCTTCCAACATGTTATCTACCCCTCCCAGTTGTGTTTCATCTGCAAAACTAATAAGAATTCCCTCCACTCCATCATCCCAATCACTGATTAAAAATATTGAAGAGTGTCAGCCCCAAGACAGAACCCTGCAGCACTCCACTTGAGACCTCCTTCCGATTTGATGCATAGCCACCGATGACAACTCTTTGAGGGCATTTTTCCAACAATGATAGATCCATCTGATGGTGTTTCCATCTATTCCATATTTAGTCAGTTTCCTCATCAGACTATCCTGTGAAATCTTATCAAATGCTGTGCTGAGATCCAGACAAATGACATCCACAGCATTCCCACCATGTAAAAAATTAGTGATCTCGTTACCCTGATTTCTGGGGTCCCTTGGGGGACACCTCAATGTGCTCCATGTGATGGGGAATGGAAACTAGCCAGAGCATGAGCTATAGCAATGCGAGAGGCAGGGTAACCTAGCGGGGTCTTTTTACTCAGTTTTTACAGGGTCAGGCCAAGCCAAAAACTAAACAAAAATGTCCAGTAAATGATTTTATTGCATGAAAGTCTCACGCACCAATGCAATCACGCACCCACTCACTCAAGACCTATTAAGAAGTAAAAGAGGAAATTGGACAGGGGAGTATTGAAGGGGTGTAGCTGGGGTATTACTGCACCTTGTCCTGAAGTCTGTGCTCCAGGAAGACAGCGGAGAGAGGAGACTCAGCACAAAGAGGGCTGAGGGGATTACTCAACGGATGGAGCAATGGTCTGCTGGGAAGACCGGGAGCGATCTGAAGAAACGCTTAAAAACCAGGACAATTTGCAGGGGAAAAAGTACCTGGAGGACTAATCCTTTCCCAGGGAGAGCAATGGGTATTGCAGTGGGCATGAAGCTCCACAATGGTAATTTCCTTTGCGTGATGGGATTGCAAGGTGTTGCTGAAGTGTCAGGATGTTCGGCTGTGTTTGTTTGTGGTGTGACTTCATGTAAATGGTCCTCGCTGAGTTGGATATTTGCTCAACTTGGGGCAGACACGCTAATCCCTTCAAGTCGGCTTCTTGGGGCTGTGGACCCTTTGTTTATTGGGAGTTTACACACCTTGAGGTCTCCTGGGGCTACCTGACTGGGGATTTTACTGGCCTGACCTGGTTTTCGGTCATTCAACTATGACTGTCTACGTGCTCATCCGGGCGACCTCTCAGGCACACAGAATCATATTTAATATCAAAATTGTAGACCCAGTATAATTATTCCATCGGAGTAACAATCTGATTTGAAAAAAAGATATAATGTTAGTTTGGCAAGATTTGTTCTTAACAAATGCATTCTTGTTCCTTCTAATCACTGCACTGTCATCAAGATACTTGCAAACAGTGTACTGTATAATCTGTTTTAAAGTTTCTCCTGGCCTATAGTTTCTGGGATCTTCCTTTTTTGCCTTTTTTTTTTTGGAAGGAAGAACAATGTTTGCTCTTCTCCAGTCTTCTGGCATCTCATCCATTTTCCAAGAGTTCTCAGAACCAATTTGTTAGCAAGTTACTTCAGTTCTCCAGAATGCAGCTCATCTGGCCCTGCAGATCTGAAGTCTTCTAGGTTGACTAGTTGATTCCTGACTAATTCCTTATCACTCTTGATTAGGGAGCCATATTCCTTGTCAAGGTCTCTGTTGATGCAGGGAATCACACAGTCCTACTTTTTTTTGGGGGGGGGACTCTAAAAACCATTGTGACCTGTTAGCATTTTGCCATCCTTGCTGAATGGTAGTCCCACTGTTTCCTCCATTATTCTCTTGCTTTGAACATTTGAAGCTCAAAATGAGCTCCTTGTTGCTCCTTGCTTGCCTAGCCAGTCTCAGCTCATTTCGAGCTTTTGCTTTTCTTGCACTATTTTTGCAAGCTTGGGCTACACATCTGTATTCTTCCTTGGTGGTTTATCTTTCTGCCGTTCTTTACATATGGGCTTTTTTCCCCCACTTCCTTAAGTTTACTGTGCAGCCAAATTGGCTTTTTCAGATATTTCCTGTTTTTTTTTCATCTTCCATGGAATTCTTTGTGATTGTTCTTTTAGTAGTTCTTCAAGAAATCCTACCCACGCAGGTTGTTTCTCTTTTTTAGCCTCTCTAGCACTGGCACCACTAGGTGGATACAGAGGAGCACAACAGATTACATCACAAAGCCTAGCAATGCCACTGATAGGAAATACAATTCCTCAATCTGAAACAACACAGAAAAACTAAAGAAACACTGATTTTTTTTTTAAAAAAAAAACACCTAGCTGACTAGTTGACTAAATTTCCCAGAGATCTGTGTGTGAGAGGTCATCTTTCATGAATGTAACAAACAAGTTTTTGGGAACCATAGTTTTTTGTTTACCCAGCCACTTCCCTTTCTGGCCACCTGGGCTCTCAGATGAGGGAAGGTGAAGCAAAAAATGGGAATAGGAACCTAAGCAGGTGAAGAACATTCTAGACTGCTTCTGCCTTTTTAAGTCCATTGTGGGAAGTACTACGTGAGGAGAGTCATCAGGACTATTCATGCCCAATGGAGAAAGTCAGCCTGTTAGGCTGTCGAAACAAAGGCCATTTCCTCACTAGCCTGTTATAGTGCGATGATTTCACTTTCAACATCCTCTGGAATTCTGGGGTTTGCAGTTTCAGGAGGGGCCGGCTAGCCCCTCCAGAAACTGCAAACCCCACGATTCCAGAGGATGTTGAAAGTGGAATCATCGCGCTATAACAGGCTAGTGTGGAAATGGCCAAGAGGGGATTATAGCAGGACTAGCCACAGATCTAGGGTCTTTCTGCACTACACTGTTATAGTGCTATTATTCCACTATCAAGCTCCTATGGTGTCTTGGAATTTGCAGTTTAGGGAAAGGCATTTAGAATTCTCAGCCAGAGAGCTGTTTGGCCTCAGTAAACTACAAACTCCAGAACTCCACAGGATGTTGAAAATGGAATAACAGCACTATAAAAGTGCAGTGTGGAAATTGCCCCTATTCTCAGTGTGTTTACATGGGAGTAAGTCCCTTTTTAAGGGGGTAAGGCAAACTGACCCTAAGGAGAACCTATCACAGGTTTTTCTGAGGCAGAGAGTGTCTGATGTGCCCAAGGTTACCCAGTGGGTTTCCATGGCTAAGTGAGAAACTGAAGCCTGGTCTCCAGGATAGCAGGCCAATGCTCAAACCACTACAGCACCAAGGCTCTCTGTTCTTTCTGTTCCACCAAGCAATGAATCCCTTCACATCAGCATCTTTCTTTTCTTCTTACCTCAGTTGGCGGTTGCGTTGACTCCTTCCTTGGCATGCACTGTCTCCTGCTACTGGTCTCCTGTTTGTACCTCTTCACCACCATTGCCTTCAGAAAGATACAGGAAGATGTGTTTGGGTCTTTAGACTCACAACAAAACAGGGTGATCTTGCACCCATGCTCTTCTCATTCTGTTTTGTGGCTGAGAACTATTAGGGGCACTTTTAGTCCTTAGCTGCAGATTTATGCCCATTGTGCTTTCTGCAGAAATAATGGGGACCTATCAGGTGGGTGTCCCCTCCCCATTTTCATTGGATGGACTTGTCTATTTCATGCTAACCTACATCAGCCATCAAATCTGTTAGGATTGCTCTCCTATCTTCCTTTTTAAAAAATCTTGTGCCCTGAGGTGTCTGAATGATTCCTGATTCCTGGCATTGAAAGCAGTTGCAGAATTAAAATACTCTTTTATTAAGCCCATTGCAGTGTTTTAATGTGCATGCTAATGAACATTAAAACTCTCCTTTAAAGCACATTACTGTGCACCAAAGCACTTCAAAGGACTGTTAAAGCCTCACTGCTCTATGCCAATGTGCATAAACAGCTGGCTTATTTTAACAAATTCAGAGATCACTCTGCAAACTTTCCTTGTGCCTTTGGAGTATCCTCTCATTTTTAAAAGAGGAAGGTGGTGCTCAGAGCACAAAAGCATTTCATATATTTACTGACACTGATACATAAAATTTGATTGAATACTGTTTGTGTCACTTCCATTGATCTCCCATCCCTTTTTCCCCCTCTGCTGTATATCTGGCTATCCTATCGAGTCAAATAGGATTCTTATTATGACGCTTAGCCTGTTGCAGTGTCACGAAAGATGCTAGATTCCCAATTCTTCTTGCTTTTGCCATATGCAGTGTGGATCCTAGTAAGATTTCTCTCTGCTCTGGTTTCAAAATCGTTTACTTCAAGACTGTGATCATATACTACTGGCAACTCTGTGACTAAAAAAGTTCTATCTGTATTCACTGGTCAAATCAAAACTTGTCAAAGAAAATCACAGTGCTGCTGGAATTTCAGTGCTGTCCCAAGATATTTGGTTGCTTGAAGCCAGTCTTTCCCAGAATATTGGGGGGGGGGCTGGGGTAACATAACAGCATGGTGTCCTTTCACAAAAATGGACAAAACTGTCAAGACTGTCTATTGAATTTTTCTTCAACAGTAGTGGTGAAACAACATTTTCCACTGCACCTAAGGCAGCAGACAAGTTTAGAAGCTATGGACACAACTCTTTCTTCCAAAATCCTGCTGCTGCTGAGGTTACAGACTGACTCTGCTTAATGGTTTGGCTGGCCCTATTCTGAAGCAGTATTCATATAGTACCCCCATTTCTTGCTTGGGCCAGCAGATACAAAATGTCTTTCTATATCATTTAGAGAATATTTCTATCACCACCCTCCCCAAACCTGAAAAAGGTATTTCTTCTATGTGGTCTCTGTGCCTCATACATTAGGAGCTTTCACGCCTGCGCGGTAGCTCCTAATGTATGAGGGCACAGATGACGACTCGAAGAACCACAGTTACAGGTAAGCAACCTGTTCTTCTTAACCATGCCACATTTCATTAGTGCAAGGCATCACAGCTCTCAGTAGTAGCATTCTCTGTGATTATTTTGCACCATGTTACAAAGCAGATTACATAGAGAAGGAATGCACATCAGTTCAGGCACGTAAATCCCATGGTAGAAAATGATATGTGGCTTTTGAAACCTATGTTAAACATGTGATGAAGCCTCAGAACATGAAAGACAGGAGACCAAACCATCATATTCGTAATGCACCCCAGAACTGTATAGGTATGTGTGATAATGGGGCTTCCCATTATCTAGGCTTAGCAAAGGGGGATACTTCCCTCTCCAGGTAAACCAAGGGTTAATGAGGTCTTGGGATTAGATTACATTTTAGGTGGGTCAGCATCATAGGTCACAGGGTGAGAAATGACTAACCACAAAGGAAGAGGTGGGCATCTTGGAGATGCTTCGAGATGCTTCCAAGGAGGAAATATAAAACTTCTGGGAGGCCATGTGGCCAGAGAGAGAGAGAGAGAACAAAGGGACATCCGAGAGATGAGATCTGTGCCAGTCGTAGACAGGCAGGCATGCCTTGCCTCCTGGCTTCTTTCTTCTAAGAACATCTGTGAGTACTAGAATAGAGTAGTTAGCCATGTTAGGGTTGTTTATTATTTTGGAGACTGGCTGATCTTAAGAATGTATCTGTGCTTTTATATCTGTTTTTGTAACTACTTGTAACTTAAGCATGCCTGGGAGGGGGGAGCCTCTCAAGTGTGATATTGTCTTGTTTATTTGCATGCCTTGATTAAATACTTTCTGTAAAACCTCTGTTTCTCTCCATTCCCACGTCAGTCTTTGGCACACGCTAGATAGGACTGCTCTCATTCAGAGGGAGGGAAGGTCCTTAAACACAGGGATTGGTAATCTACTGAACAGTCTCCCACTGTGCTGTTCAGTTAATTCATAATTCAGTGGGTGGTGGCAGCAAGAATTAATAACGCTGAGGGAATTGCCAGCCTTTGCCAAGGATGAGAGCCAACCTTGGGGGGCTGGTATGAACCCTAGTTTAACGCTGGAATCCCCATTCCAGTATGACAGTATGTATGCTAGAAGTATATGATAAAAGGATGCTAAACTGGAGCAGCTTTTCCAGTAGGTAGGTCATGATTATGGACAATCTGCTTCTGGAAAACAGTCAGATACACAAGACACAGGTTGTAAATTACTTGTCTGGGATGTAATCTAAACTCACTTCTAATGACTTGCTTTTCCCTCAGATGTTTGAGCCAGCATGTACATGGACCTCTAAGCAGATTCTTTCAGAGCTGATCCAAAATATTTTCCAGACAGAGGACAAAGTGGTACCCTTCCCCCATTATACATGAAACTGAGCAGAATTCCAATTGATCTCCCTTCATTACTGGTGATACAACAGCATCTTTTACCACTCTTGAGGGCAGCAGGCTGCTTCAGGGGACCCAAACTCACTGTGCAGCTAGAGATACAAATCTTCACTTAGTCTCACATCAAAGAATTAATAATTTCAACCCCCCCACTCCACGTCACTCTTTAATGAGAGTTTTGAATATGATAACAATTATTTTTCAGTACCTCCTTTCCGTTTTTAAATAAAAGTTTGTTTGCACTAAAAATGTACTGATTTCTAGGGAAGTAAAAAAGGATCTTCTTCCTCTTGTAGTTGGAGCATAAACTTGGATTATGTTTATATTCATGGGTTTTCCCTGAAGTCTTATTAACATGGTTCAGTCATACTTTGCATTGTATCCTTTGACTGATTTTGCTATGTCTTTCCTCACTATAAATGCTGCTCCCTTTCTTCTCAGAATTTCTTTTCCTGAATAAAACACTGTAATTATCTGACACAAAATGTCCCATTCCTGTCTGCTTTAGCTCATTCATCCCAAGTATTGCAATGATGCCAGTGCTGTGATGGAACAGTGGGGAATATTAGCTCAAAAGGAGGCCTGTGAAAGGGGAGTTATCTAGCAGGATCTTTTACACCTGTGTATACTGGTACTAATGCGGGAACACCAGCTGGAAATTCAGAGAATATTTGTTTTATTGGGGGAATTAACAATCAGATGCACGCAAGATCCAAGCAGCCTCACAAAAACACAAGGCTAACTGAGGAAAAGAGAGGAAAAATTGGATAGCAAGCAGCTAGGGCAAAGTGGGTGATATTGACCTATCCAGAGAGAAGAGATGAAGTGATGCAGCTCAGACTAAGGGTCTGAGGTAGTATAAGAATGGGAATCAGAGTAGCAGAGTGATGGCCTACATCCAGAGTACTATGATACTAGAAGTGGTCTTGCTCAGAGCCAAGGTTTAAAAACATTTTTCCTGCCCTGAGCGGAAAGGTGTTAATGGTTCTCTGGCAGAGTAGACAATGAGGTTCAGAATGAGCTAATGGCTTTAGTATTAGGTGATAAAGGATTGATGGGAATCATGAGAGCTCCTTAATGACGGGACAGGTGAGAGGACAAAAGAGGTGTTTCCGTGGACAGAGGAAGTAAGTTGAAGACAATTAATCATTCTGTAGAGGCAGTTTCAGGTGCTACTATTTCTAAAGGTTGAGTCATTGGGAGACATTTGCAAGTCCATTATCACCAGAGCTTCCCTGACTATGACCTATCCATGCCCTGAAGTTCCAATCTGATATAGTTTTGCAAGGCACATGTGCAGCCATTTCCTCTTTGCCAGTAGACTTCTCAACCAAAGTAGGATATAATTTATATTTCATGCCAGCTAATATTTGCCAGTTAAACCATATCATGGAGTGGGGGCGTACAACTTAATAACAGAACATCCTTTAGGCACAAGTCCAGTTGCATCATTAGCCATAGGGCTACCTGTAGTTGTCCTCTACTCTACCTCAATAGCTCATTGACCACCATCTGACCTGGGATTCTTATCTTCTGGCACTATTTCTTGTTTCATAATGTCTTGTCATAGGGTTTTCATAGCAAAAGACATTCAAAGAAGGCTTACCATGAATCCTTCTGTGCAGTATTAAGAAGTATTAGCTATGGTACCACTGCTGGTATATCTGAGAGATTCCCCATCAGTGTCACCCCTGCTACTGCTGCTGCCTAGTAGCTGTTTGGCACATTTAGTCTAGTTCCTCAGCAAAAGCCTGTCTGACATGGAAGACCTTACCAGCAGTCTTGCTTCCTTTACTATAGCCTCTTCCCTCACAGGAGCATGCAATCCCAGCACCATGGAAAGATAGTGCCACTGGTGGGATGTTTATATCCTGCCTTTTCCCCCATTCTGAGATTGAAAGCAGCTTACAAAAATCAAAACAAATGCAGTTTTAAAAAAAGAGAAGAAGGTGGGTAAAAACATATAGAATCATAGAGTTGGAAGAGACCACAGGGGTCATTGACTCCAACCCCCTGCTATGCAGGAACACATATCAAAACATTCCTAACAGATGGCCATCCAGCTTCTGTTTAGAAACCTCTAAAGAAGGAGACTCCACCACACTCTGAGGCAGTATATTCCACTGCTGGACAGCGCTGACCATCAGAGAGTGCTTCCTGAGGTTCAGGTGAAATATCTTTTCCTGTAGCTTTAATCTGTTGCACCTTGTCCTAGATTCTGGAGCAGTGGAAAACAAGCCTGTTCCCTCTTTGATATGACAGCCTTTCAAATATTTGAACATGGCTATCATGTCCCCTCTTTCCCTTCTCTTCTGGCGGCATAACATACCTAACTCTCTAAGGTGCTCCTCGTAGGACATGGCTTCCAGATCCTTCACCATTTTGGTCGCCCTCCTCTGGACACACACCATCTTGTCAATATCCTTCTTGATATGAGGTGCCCAGAAGTGGACACAATATTCCAAATGAGGCCTAACCAATGTGTAATAGAGTGGTACCATTACCTCCCTTGATCTAGACACCATACTCCTATTGATGCAACCAAGAATTGCGTTGGATTTCTTGACAGTTGCATCATACTGCTGATTCATGTTCAATCTGTGGTTTACTAATACTCCTAGATCCCTTTCACGTGTATTGTTGTCCAGCCAGGTGTCTTCCCATCCTATATTTGTGTATTTCATTTTATCTGCCTAGGTGTAGGACCTTATATTTCTCACTATTAAAGCTCATTTTGTTAGCTTTGGCCCAGCTCTCCAGTCTGTCAAGGTCATTTTGTATTTTGATCCTGTCCTTTGGGGTATTAGAAACCTGTCCCAATTTGGTATCATCTGCAAATTTGATCAGTATGCTTTCTATCCTTCATCAAAGTCATTGATAAAGATATGGAATAGCACTGGGCCCAGGACAGGACCCTGTGACACCCCACTAGTCACTTCTCTCCAGGATGAAAAGCAGCCATTGGTGAGCACCCTTTTGGTTTAGTCAGTCAACCAATTACAAATCCACCTGATGGTAGCCCTGTTTAGCTCATCTTTTACTAGCTTCTTTGCAAGCATATCATGGGGAACTTTGTCAAAGGCCTTACTGAAGCCAACACATGCCACATTCACAGCATTCCCTTCATTAATCAAGCTTGTAACTCTATCACAAAAAGAGAGGAGATCAGTCTAGCAAGACTTGTTTTTGAGAAACCCATTTTGACTTTTAATAACACAGCGTTGCTTTCTAAGTAATTATGAACCATCTGCTTAATGACCTGCTCTAGAATTTTTCCAGGTATTGACATCAGGCTGATTGGGTGATAATTATTTTTCTCCCATTTTGAAGATGGGGATGTCATCATTTGCTCTCCTCCAGTCTGCTGGGACTTCTCCTGTTCTCCAAGACTTCTCAAATATTAATGCCGGTGGTTCTGAAACTACTTCTGCCAGTTCTTTTAATATCCTTGGATGTAGCTCATCTGGCCCTGGAGACTTGAATTAATTTAAAGTAGACAGGTATTCCTGTACTATGTCCCTACCTATACTGGGCTGAGATTCTGCCTCTTTCCCACCTGTTCCCCAAACCCTGGGTTGAGTATTTTCCTTTTGGGAAAAAGTTCTTGTTAAAATACAATTAAATAGATTGTTGTTGTTGCTGTGTGCTTTCAAGTCATCTTGGACTTAATTGTGAACCTATCATGGGGTTTTCTTGGCAAAATTAGTCCAGGGTGGTGGTAGTGGTGGTGCCACTGACTTCCTCTGATGCTAAGAAAGTATGACTTGTCCAAGACCACCCAGTTGGTTTCTATGGCTGACCAGGGATTCAGACCCTGGTCTCCCCCACTGAGTCTAACACTCAAACCATTAAACATTACAGAGAAGTCTCTCTCTCTCTCTCTCTGTATCTGTATCTATTATATAAAAGTCAATATTTGTCTGTTTGTGAGTTTGTCTGTTTTTCCGCGTCAGGCAAGTGAAGACCTCATATGATCGGCTGGCTGTGAAGATTCCATGGAACCTTCGGGTTGGCAGTGGCCTTTAGAATTCTCAGCTGGAGAGCTCTTGGGTCTCAGGCCAGTTGCTATGGAGGCGAGACTTACCATCAATAAGGATGCCAGAAAACATTTTGGGAGCCATATGTGAGACAAATTAAAGTAATATACACAATGTAGCCCATTTCCATACTACACTGTCATAGTGCTATTATTCCACTTTCAACATCCTATGCAATCCTGGGACTGATAGTGAGGCATTTCAGAATTCACAGCCAGAGAGGTTTTTGGCCTCAGTAAACTACAAACCCCAGAAATCCACAGGATGTTGAAAGTGGAACAATAGCATTATCACAGTGTAGTGCAGAAATGGCCATAGTTATAAGGTCTTCTCACCTCACACAGTAGATTGTATGGGTTCCATATGTGAGGAATCTTAAAGTTGAAATTCAAAACAGAAAAATGCAAAGCCATTGCACAAATTAAACAGAAAGCAAAGCAAAGCAAAGCAAAGCAAAGCAAAGCAAAAAAATAAATAAATAAAGCCAGTACATCAGTGTCACCAGACAACACAGATTGGATTGGGGAATATGGGAATAAGTTACAGGTTGGAATAGGCTGGTTGCTATGGAGACAAGGCCTAGCAGCAAGGAGAAGTATTTCATCAGGAACCCAACCTCTGTATGGTAACAATTCTGAATAAAGATTGGATTGGGGAATATGGGGAAAATTTACAGGTACAGAAATAGGCTGGTTGCTATGAGCATGAGGCCTAGCAGCAAGGAGGACAATGTACTCCCTCAGGAACCAAAACTATCTATGTAAATAACTCAGAAGACAGATTCTATTGGGAAATATGAAACGAAGTTACAGGAAATGGAGAAGACAATTCGGTGAGTTCTTAAGAGGAAAGTAAAAACCCCGGGCAACGCAGGGTAAATATGCTAGTGTGTGTGTGTGTGTTGTGTGTGTGTGTTTATATATATAATACACACACACACACACACACATATATAGGCAGAACAGCACACCATTAAATCAGCATGCTATTAAAAGCCCTTGAAATCAGTTCTTTAAAAACCTGTCAGTGCAGAAAACTTTTCACTTGCTGATGAAAAGACAATAAGGCAGGACCCTTTCTAGTTTTTCTAGGGAAGCTGTTCCAAAGCTACCAAGAAAGCCTGGTCTCGTGTTCCCACCAAATCAGCCTGGAAAAATGATGGGACTGAGCAAAGGCATCACTTATGGATGGTTTCAGTATGCTGTTATATTCATTCTTTTAAAAAATAATTTACCAATCTCTGCAATTCTCTCTCTTCCTTTGTTACATTTTATAACCAAATGCTACCCCTCAAATGACTCTAATACCCATCATAACATTGTTCATATCTATTTGGTATCAACACAATTTGATATACTCTAATAGAACACATTTTATCACTTCTATGCAAATCTCTTAGGAGACCATCTTTCTCATCCAGTCACACAAACTGATATCCTGTTGAGGAATTTCTAATAAGCTTTGGTAGGAGTGAAAAAAAAAATAACCTGTCTCAAGCAGTAAAATTCATTAGGATCTTGTGAGCCAGTGCTGTTAAAAGAAAAATCTGTTATTGTGCTTTATGATAGGAAACGCCACTGTGAAATGGCTTCATTTGTTTTCACTGCATTGTTTATTTCCAGATGAACACAAAATAATACATATTAAAGTCAGATGGTATGGTTTGCCTGTACGGCAAAAAATATTTCTAGCAAACTATTCTGTCTCTATTTGCATCCAGTGTATCTGTAATGTAAATAACTTTTGCCAAGGGAGAAACAGTTAATAATGGATGTTCATCTCCTTCAACACCACCACAACACACAATTCAATGAAATTGTTTGAGTGAACAACCAGAGCTATACCTTAGGGGAGCGGTGGAATGATGACATTGTCCCCATTGCCCACCAAAATAAGAATTTCCAACAGTCCCCAACTTTCTAGCATTACCGTAACTTGAAACTTTAGTTGACCATCAAAGAAATACACTTTAGGCATCAAAACAGAAGGGTCAGACAAAGTTTACCACAGTAAATATGAGAGTTCCAGGTGTCAATGATATGCATGGTCTCACTTTGAAATGCTAGAAATTTAGAAGCTGAATTAAAATTTAGGGTACAGGGATTCTTGTTTGGCTGAGCCCCTGCAGTTACGTTCCAGTCACAGTGGAATTCTTTGGTGTTAATTTTAGAAAACAGAATGAAGTTGGGAGCATTTCAAACATCATTATTAGTAAAGAGGGAAAACGTACCATCATACTTGCCTGAGGATGAATCTTCTTGTTTATATTATCCCGTAGACCTCAGTGGAGCCACTGAAAGCTACATCTACTCCATTCTCAGTCTCAGTCTGGATGATTCTTTTTTTTTTTTAAGTTACACCTCAACTATGACAAAGATATAGAACTGTCTCATGTGGGTGGATGGTAAAGCTCATTAGCCCAAATGTCTTTTCCTACAAAGGGTAATGAGATTCCCAGAAGAAATGGGGAAATATATCACTTTCTGTTGCATTTGAAACAAATTTGTAAGCCTTAAATTATTTCTATCCCAATAATTTTTGACTTCTGAATAACTTTGTCAAATGAAACTCTTTTACATTTATAATAACTAAATAGGAATTCCCGTATTTATACCAGCAAATTTGGGTTGCATCTTTCAAAAATAAACCAAAATGAAATTATCTTTAATTTTATTCAAACCACAAATCTGTTCCCACCATGGCATGTTATACCTGCCTGTCATAAAGGTGGTAAAAATTTGTTAGCTCTAAATCAACACTAATGTATCTGAGTACATAGAGGTTCAAATCCAGTCTTTTAAGAGCTAAGCAGTCAAAACCGTAAACAGAGATCTATGAAATATGTGTTGGGTTTTGTTTTTTGGGGGGTTTTTTTGGCTTTCAAACATTTGTAATCTCATGCTTTTTCCATTCTGAATATGAAGAAATTTACAAGTACAGGTGAAGTGTTGTCAAAAACAAACTGAAACAAAAGTTTTCATCCACCCCTCGTTCTGATCCTGTCTCACCTTGCTGGAGAAAAAGATGCTTACTATCATTTTCTGCCAGAGGCAACAGTGAACTCAAAACACTTTGGTAATAATGTTTCCAAGGGTTTCCAACTGCATCACTGAAAGACTTAAGTGACAGAAATGATATCCTGAGATGCACTTTGGTGAAGGGTTTGGGAAATGAAGAGTCTAACACTTTGCACAAGGAACCAACAACCGGAGGTCAATCCTACAGGGAACAGTGGTGGTAGAACAGTTGGGAGACACTGAAATATCCGTCTACTCAGGCCTTCCTGGATGAAGCACAGAGCACTTTTTATCCCCAACAGTACCAGATAGTTAAGATGACCTGAGTGGTGCCCCCTGTGTCAGCTGGGTAGTAAATCCATTCCAGATTTTATTTAAAGGAGCCATCTGAGGTTCTGATTCCACTTCTCAATGTATCCAGCCACCTTGGATATCTCTGTTAAACTTTGGACTAAAACCTGAAACACATTCTCCACCACACTGATATGGAAGTCACTACCTGCCAATGGCTTCTCACTTCCCATATTGAGAGTTGGATTTATGCGTGTCTTTTCAAGAACCCAGCCCCGGTAATTGCTTTTGATGTGGACTCCCACACTATTTTTTTTAAAAAAACAACTCCTAATGGTCAGATAATCCCTCTTTCCTCTGTTGTTAATAGTCCTCCTTTCCCCTTCTTATCCCTGAGTGTTTATTTCATTTTTTCCTCTTTTTTCTTTGATGCTTCTGCAACCTTTCAAATATTGGATACTGGATATGTGGTATATATGTTTATGTGTGCAAGACCAGCAGAGGAGAATCAAAGAAATGTTGCAAGTAGTCAGAGGTGCATATGTTCCAGTGCTTAAAGGTGATTTATTTTATGTTGGATTCTGTCTTCTTATGTGTGGAGCGTCCTTTGTGTATGATGCATTAACCATTTTTCTTTGTGCTTCCTTTTATACAGGCTGTTCTGGTGTTGTTTAAAAAGCCTGACTGACCCTTTTGCTTCCTCTCTTACATTTGCTTTCTTGTGATTTGTGCCCTAAAAGCAGTTCTTTAAACCTGCTCCCACTTATTTCACAAGTTTTAGCATGAATTATGAATGAATATCTCCTTCTTTTTCACCCATAATGTTCTGGTCGTCTTTCTCTGGAATCCAATCATGGTATTGGTTTTCATCTGAGCTTCTGAGCTGCTTACTTATACAAAACAGGGAAACTGCTAGGCCAACATCAATCATTTTTAGAATGATTGAATCACAATGGGAATCCTATGTAACCACCGAGTTTCTGGAAGACTCAAAGAAGGAGGCACCTTTTAAAACTAAACAGCTATAGCACTAAGGCCATTTTCGCACTGGATTGTTATAGTGCTATTATTCCACTTTCACCATCTTGTGGAATTCTGGGGTTTGTAGTTTATTGAGGCCAAAGAGCTCTCTGGCTGAGAATTCTAAATGCCCCTCCCTAAACTACAAGCCCCAGGATTCCATAGGATGCTGAAAGTGGCCTAAGATTCCACTTTAACTGCCATTGCAACATCCTGTAGAATCCTGGGGTTTGTAATTGGGAGGGCACTAGAGCTCTGTGGTAAAAATCAACCTGCACCTTCTTAAACAGCAAAACCCAGGAAATCCATAGGAAATTGTCATGGTAGTTAAAGTGGAATTATACAGCTTTAATTGTGTAACGTGAATGGGATCAAGCAACTGGATTTAAAGCCACCTATATTAAATGAAGGATTTATTTTTTACATGACAATAGTCTGTTGGTTAAAAAGAAAAAAGAAACAAGTAGGAACATATAAGCCTTGTTCGGATGTTCAGGAGATTCTTAACCTAGTCACATAAGGAGCAGGGTCAGGCTAGCCTTACCTCCTCCACAACCACTGTCTTCATATGAAAGGTGATAATCTGCAAAGAACAACATCAACTACCTGTGCAATCTCTCCATGTAATCAAACCGCTTGATTATTCAGTGTTCTAGACCAAAAGAAGTGGCTCTATTCCACCTCTTTCCATGTGAAGAAGGTGACTACACATATGGAAGAGCTGACCTGTTCCCTTTCCTCACACATTTAGGTTAGCCTCTCCCTGAATTCCTGAACAAGGCTCTAAACTACTCATTTTCAGCATAAAAATAAAAACTCTAATTACCATCAGCAGCTGCTGCAACCTCCATCTCCTCTTCCTCCTTCTTCCTCCCACTTTTATTTATACCCCACCTTTACCCCAAAACTGGGACTCAAGATGGCTTACAAATTATAGCTAAAAGCAAATTAGCTAAAAACGTGTAGATGATGGACATTAAAATAAAATTAAACTAAAGACAGCATTAAACCAATTTCAAACATGGTTAAACCTAACTAAAAGCTATTAAAAATATCAACATTGCGTTTTCTTTGATTTCCTTTTTCTGGCCTAAGCCTTAGAAGCTGTTTATTTAAAAGGGAGCAGACTACATGAGTGTCATGTCCAAATCAAAACAAGTATGTGTGCGTTTCTTCCCACATATGTAAAAGGAAATAAGAACATAATGCATATAAGATAAGGAAGAGATGAGAAAATGTGTAGGAATTGTTGTGCTGACTTTTTACATTGTAAGTGGCAATAAGATAGAATTTTCTTGTGTTTCAAAAAGTTTGAAAGTTGTAGAAGCCAAAAGAAATTTACTCATGTCTGCTTTGAAGCCACACACAAAGTGACAATAATGATACTATTGGGGTACTAAGCCTTTTGTTGATTCTAGGGTAAAAATTGCCAGGCTGTGAATTGGAGAGTCTTGCTGTATCTTTAATGGCAGCATAGAAGAAGGAATTTCAGATGTTTTCTGTTGCCTAGCTGTGTTAGAAGCAATACATGCTGAAACTTCTTCTTCTACAGAACCATTAAAGGTACAGAACTGACTCCAATTTTCTCTCCGACAACCCTATTTTAGGGCCTTAGCACATTCTTCACCTGATAATTTTCCCAACTTCACTTTCTTACACCCATGTAATTGCCTACAAAGTTGCTACCTTAATATGAAGAAAATCCTAGGTCCAATTTTATTTTACCAAGAAAATTATTTTCTGAACATTGCCATCTCTTAGAAGAGTGTTAGGGCTTTTCTTTTTCTTTTCCTTTCTTTTTGGAAGCTAGGCTGTTGAAATAAAGTATTAATTGGAACCAATAGAGTTTAGTTCATGATTCATGAACAACAGGTTGGAGGGCTGAGACGCAGTCCTTGAATCTGGTCTGACAAAACAAATTCATCAAAACAGAATACATCGAAGTCTGAGACATCCAGCCTTTCCTGCTTTGAAATTTAAATTTAGATTTTAAAAGGAAGGGAATACTCCTCCTCCCCCTGCCTGACAGTAGGTACTTACACCTGAATTTTCAGGTGCATCTCATCTTGTCCTGTTCATTTGTGGATTGGCATCACTTGTCCTGAATAATTGATCAACCCGGAGTTTCAGCTTGAAAGTATTGGGTAGTCTATCTTGTCTGCCACTCAAAAAAGAAAGAGAGGAAGAGCCTTTAGGAATGCTTTCTGTGAATTATCCAGGAGATTAGAGAAGTTCTCAACTCATCCTCCCAGCAGCAATAATGATTCTTTTTCAGGTTGGGCTCCTCTTTCTTTTTTCAAGGACTGAGCCTGCACAGTGCCATAAACATAATCAAGTTGCCATGGGCCAAAGTGGAAAGTGAATTGAGTCTCAGAGATTTAATTGAATTAGACATTTTAAATAGCAACCGGTGAAATTGTGCTCTGCTACAGAAGCTATTTTTCCCCTTTCCTGAAAATAATAACAGATAATTATATAGGGATGGCATATTCATTACTTAATGTCACACATGCAGTGCTGGAAAGAGAAGTTCATCTATAGGTCTTCCTGTATAAGTCTCCCGAGGCCAGACCCAGTATTAAAGGCTAAGGTTGCTTTCACATAAGCCATGTCATCTGGAACAGAACCCTCATTCATTCTGTTTAATTCAGTATCCAGAAGGTGTCAGACCCAAACCACCCCATTGTCTTGGTTGTGTTCTTCTTGAATTGCCCTGTACTAGGTAGTTCCTTTTCCTTGCAGGGAAGTAAGGGCACTCTGATCATTGATCTTCTCTTTCAAAAGAAAACAGTAGCCCATTATTTAATAGATTGAAGTAACATACATTCATGATGATAATAATGGTGGTGTTGCTGGTGGGTCAAGGGAGAAATAAGCAATATTGGCCCAGAACAGGAACTAACTACATGTGATTCAAGAATGCTGCAACACCAGCAGTTGCACAGGAAACAAATAATACCATGCTTTAGGAGAGAGGCTTGGAAGACGTAGGGAAGAACAGAATCTTTATGAAGAGTGTATTATCAGTAGAAGGAATACATACTAGATTTTTGCCCATGGTAAAGGGAGCTGCTCTAACATTATGGTTGTAGAGTTATGTGAACTGCTGTGTCAAGCTGCCTTTTAAATTCCAATTCTAGCAGTGTGTGGGAAAAGTAATGCCTCTGCATTACTATAGTGCTGCAGAACGGAAACATAAGCCTCAGGTGTAGTTTGGATAATGCTTTCTTATTGATCTTCATATATATAGTGGAGAAGTTAGATTACTCCTTCCTTCTCCAGGTACTCAGTCTGCCATCCTGTGAGACACCTGTATGCATTAGGAATGCCAAAACATATTCACTATTATTCATTTCCTGGTTGAATTATAGATTTCCCCATTATTTCCTCAACAACTAGGAATCCCCATCAGAAATAATAATAATAATAATAATAATAATAATAATAATAATAATAATAATATCTAAAATAAGTTGCTAATAATAAGGTAATTATAAGCTGCACTTACTGACAACAAATTAAAAAAAGTATCAGTAAAAATTCACAAAATACAAAAGTTAAAACAAGATTAAACAATTAAAAAATCAGATTAAAATATACATCATCGAACATGGATAAACCAATCCAACCACACAGTCACATACACCACACTAGCACAACAATTAGTAAGATACAGCACATTTTTAGGTGAGACAGGCTTTGCACAGTCACTCATCAAATGCCTGTCAGAACAGAAAAGTCAAAAGTCTACTTGTCAGCAAAAAGAAAGTATGGAGGGTGCCAGTCTAACTTCTTTAGGAAGAGAGTTTCAGAGTGCAGAGGTGTCCACTGAGAGGGCACCTCCCATCTTCCCACCAGCTGCACCTGTGAAGGTAGGTGGGACAGAGAAGAAGGTCTCCTCAGTAGATCTCAAAGCATGGGCTGGTTCATAGGGGAGAATAGCGTCATTCAAATTACTTGGACTTAAGCTGCATAGGGCTTTGGAGGTCAAAGCCAGCACTCAGAATGGAGCCTGAAAACAGAACTTATCTCCAATGAAGCTATTGTAACAAGGGAGGGAGTCATCGTTAGAGCAATTGTCTCACAGTATTAAAACATGTTGAAGTATTCCAAAGGATTATTTCTATGCAGAGAAACACACTGATTTTGTGCAAAGCCTACATTTTCTATGCAAGAAATGTGTTTCATTATGGAAAAAAAAAGTTTTTCTGGGTAGAAAAAATTCCCAGACCATTTTGAGAAGTATGAAGACAGGCAGAATATTCCACAAAATTCATTATTTTTTTCCCGCAAGAGAGAAAGCTACAATAAGATCCATTGTTACATGGAATGGTAAAATAATTGAGGATTTACATCCCTAGTATGCATAAAATTTAAGTGAGATATGTGTGTGTTTGCATGTACATACCACACTTGCCTTCAAGTCTCCACTCAACTTATGGCAACTCCATGCATTTCATAGTTTTCTTAAGCAAGTGTTACCACTGTGTACTGGCCTGGACTTTGGTGAACCAAAGATATCATTTTGATAGCACAATTCGGCCCTGCTCTGCCACCAGCCAAGTGTTTGTGAGGCCACCGAACAAGCACAAAGCTAGGCATGGCTACTATTTGTTGCTCCCACCAAACCAAGCCAGAAATAGCCAGAACTGCTTTAGGGGACCTCCTGAAACAAACACCCTCATTACCAATGCGCAATAAACAAAGAAACCCTCTGCCCTGAGAGATCACCCTGGCAAGCTAAGTGCTTAACTGCCAAGCTAGCCGCATCGACATACCGGCCATACTATTGTTGATTCGGAACATAACTCAATCATGTAAATTCTGACCTTTCGGAGGCATTGTCTCCAACCCAAAACTTATTGTTTTTCACCCAAGATCAGACTAGCCTACGGTCGTTCTTTCCCTGATAAAAAACCCCAGTTCTGAGAGCTCTTTGGAACTCTCGCTGGATCGCTCTGGACTTCTACTCTGCCTTACTGCTGCTCGGTTCAGCAGATTCCCCTCGGCCGCCACGCCGGGTTTCCTCCTGTACAATTGGCTTCCCCAGGACTACAGGAAAGGTGGCATATCACCCATTCCCCTTGAACTCTATTTTCCTTTTCTAGTTACGAGTGTGTTTGTGCTTTTCTTTAATAACTGTTTAATAAATCTTAATTGCTATTTTGAACTATTTGCCTCCTCACTGACCTGACGCTGTAGACATAGGGTAAAAGATCCCCGCTAAGTTACCCTGTGTCTCGTTAGTCAAGAGAATGCTCCAGCTAATCTTCCCATCTTTGCTTGTTGTTGTTGATAGTTTGGGCGCCCCTCCCGGGATCCCCAGTTCACAGGGTAACAGAAGGAATACTCAGACACAGTTTGTCATTAGCTTCCTCTGAAATATATAACCTTCTATGCCTTGAAAATCCAGCTTCACATGCATGAAAAGTATAATCAGCTTCCCTGATACAATCTGGGACTGAGGTATATGATTCAGACCTATGAACACTGGATTTTACATGAGAACATTCAAATTCAAATGCTACACACAATTCTAGGTGTCTGGTGGGAGAGACGTACCTAGTGGATACAGGAAGATATTAAAAGATGTCATGTAAAGAAGGTGATCAAGTTCTTTCAATCACCATGTGTACAGATATAAATTAAATTTATCTTTGAAACAAATTACCTTTGAAAGGTATGTAAAGCTTCTTTAAAAGGAACATAGGATTCATGCTGCCACTTGTTGACAAATACTCCATTTGATCCTTTTTATAAACCATCTCCAACTTCAGAGAAGAACATGACACTACGTTACCCTGTTAACTGGGGGGTCCCGAGAGGGGTGCCAAAATAACCAAAACACCAATTACGCAAAGATGGGGAAATTAACTGGAGCACTCACTTTAAGCTAACGAGAGGCAGGGTAACTTTGCAGGATCTTGCAACCCTATGTATACGGGGCCAGGCTGAGTCAAGAAGCACACCAAAATATGGAATTAACTGTGATTTTATTAAATACAGACAAACAGTGTATGCAACATATTCATACAAGTAACTATAGAAAATAAAGGTGTTAGCAGTATAGCGGGATTTTGAGAGGAGTTGTTAAAGTGGGAGATACTACACCTGTCCGAAGCCTGGAGTAGATCAATGAAGAGGTCCGTAGATGCTCAGTCTCGGACGGAGACCGAGGGGAAAGCTCAGCGGACGCAGCGGCGGCAAGTCTGGATGGAGGTACAGAGCGATCCGAGGAAGCTCTAGGAACTGGGGTTTTTTTATAGGGAAAGTATGATTGTGGGCTACTCTGTACTTGGGAGAGAACAATGAGGTTCGGGTGCGAGACAACATCCCCGAAAGGTCAGAATTTAACATGATTGAGTTAAGTCCGAATTGACAAAGGAATGGCCAGTATGCAGATGCAGCTCACTTGGGCAGTTGAGCTTCTAGCTTGTCAGGGTGTCTGCTTGGGGCAGCGGGCTCTTTATGTTAGCGTGCATCCTTAATGAAGTGTTTGTCTAGGGAGGTCTCCTAAAGCAAGATCTGGCTGAGTCTGGCTTGCCTAGGTAGAGAAAGGAATGTTTCAGCAATTAATAGCCATGCCTAGCTCCGTGCTTGTTCAGGGGCCTCACAAACACTTGGCTGAAGGTGGCAAAATGAGGCCGAATTGTGATATCAAAGCGATATCTAATATCTACCGAAGCCAGGCCAGTTCACGGTGATAACAACTATGTCTCTTATTTCATACTGAGCAGTATGAAACATTTGTATTTCATCCCATTTTAATGTATCCAAACACTTTATGGTCTGGCTCAGCGGTGTCTAATCTACACAATTATACAGAACTGTGGTGTTCTGTGGGAGAAAAGAATGTTGCATATAGTGTGAGAACTCCATAAATATCAATGTTTCCTTTTTGTTTGTAATACTTCCTCTTTATAAGTCTCTTTATATTCCTATTTTTGTCATACGTCCCTCATCATATTTTTCACAAGCAGACAGTGCTTACAAAACAATCATTTGTGCATCACTGTCACACATATGTGCCACACAATATTCTTAACTGTTGGTCAGTATTGTCCACAAGGGCTGTGCATAATCCCACCTGAAAATTGGTTTGAAGCCCAATTGTAATTCAATTCCAGCACGCATTTGATTTGAATTGACCCAGAACCAATCTGGTTTGACCTGGACTCTAAAGCTGAATCTTATTTCAGGGATCCAAATTTCCAGTCCTCTCTCACTGACTTGCTATATGACCTGCCTCCCAAATGAAAACAGCTACTCATCAATAACAGCAAATGTAAGAAGTACAGATACCAACTCTGTCCCAACATCTGACAGCAACATGACAGGGTAATAGTGTGCCCCACAATATCAGAGGTGAATTTCCTTGCTTGTCCTCTGACATGATATGCCATCCAATGTCAGCAATGCCCCTCTGTACTCCACATTGGAAAAACAGGACAACTGCTGCACCAAGAGGTTAGACAGACACAAATCTCATATTAGAAATGGCAACGTCCAAAAACCTGTTGTTGAGCATTTCAACCTTCCTGGACATATAGTATGGGACATAAAAGTGGCACTTCTCAAAAACATTTGAAAGGAAGAATAGAAAGAGAAACAGTTGGACTCAGTTATATTCACAAATTCCAATCTATTAACAGAGGTATGATCAAAGATAATGGTTTTCATAGCATAGTACATGTAATAATAACCAAGTCATCACAACTTTACATGTAACAAAACACTTTACATATAACAAAAAGAATCTTCTTAGAGAAGGTTTTAACCCTCAGAGGAACTGACTTGTGGTAAACAGATTTATTGTTTTGACTCAGCAATAGTGACTGTAGATCACTGTAGAAGACTACTACTAGCCGCCTGAAAGACCTGTATTACCTCATTTCTGGCCAGGTTCACAATCTGCATCTTTGAGTATCCAAATACGTTCCATCCCAATCCCACAACTTTGTAACTATCCTTAAAAACCTATGGTTTTAATATTGCTAAGTCAACACATCTCCACATGTTCATGCTAAAACATAGTGCTCCTAGATTCCCACTTCTTTTTATTCTGCTTGTGGGGCTAACAGACTAACACAGTCATTTCTTTAAAAAGAGAAAGACTCAGGAAGACTAATTCAAACAACATCAATGACTTCTGACTCTTCACCGCAGCTCTTTCACTGTCTCCTACTAACAGAGCCAACTTTAGCAAGTGAATGAAGAGATGCAGGAGGAGATATTTAACTTGACAGACCTTACATTGGCACTGCAACTGGTCAGGTTCTTGGCTGAGATTGCACGGCAATGCTGCCAATGAGCAAAGCCTATGCCCACTTTTGCATCACATCACTTTTTCCTTATATCAGCATATCACTGGAGGTTTACTTTTTGGCCTTTTTCCTGTTATTTTTAGTTTCTCTTATCTCCAAATCAATCCATAGTATTTTAGATTGTTCCATTCACCTCTGGAATGAATTTGGGCCAATCTAAACTAATCCAGACTGAATCAGATCACTTCATGTTAATATTTGGGATTTGGCTGGTTGGTGGTATCAGTCTACCGCCTACTAGTCTCTCTCTCTGATTAGCCTTTTCTTAAGTCACAAGGTGGCCCAATAGTTATTATGTAACAACAGAATACCAACCCAATATAAAATGCTCCAATATAAAATGCACCAAGCAACAGCAACAAAACCAAGAAGAACAGTGACAACGACAACAACTGCAGTAGCACCAGCATGTTCTGCTAAAAGTATCCAGCTTGGTGAATACTGTGGTGGAATACAAAACCAGATAGAGGACAGGAAAAAAAAATGTATTTTTGTGTCTCTGTGTACACAACCTTCTCAGGATAACAATGTTCCACAAATGAAGATAATATCCATAAACAATACATAAAGATGAACTCCCCAAATCTCACTGACTATCCCATAAATTCTCCTATGTGCCTGACATACTGGCAAACCACCTCACATTCTAGTATTAGCCTTATTCAAGAAGCTGCAGATCTCGCATAGTGGGTAATTCCATCTTTGTCCAGATAAACACTGCACTTCTTGAATCCCAGGGGGGTTCAGAAAGGAATTGTAAAGAAGTCATTGCAGAAAAATGCCTCTAACAAGGTATTTCCTGGTGGGAATTACTAGCAGTTCTGATTCTAGTGGGATAGCCTAACAGAAAAATTCTCTTTAAACCCCCCCCCCAACAACTCTGATTACTGGGGCTGCCTTTAAAAAATGTTCAAGAAAGTTAGCTAGCCCAAAATACCAAAGACAGATTGTTGACCAGGGCTGGTTACAATGAGCACTTGTGACATCAGCTTCACTGTCTACCAGTCTCTCACTGGTTACGACTATGCAATTTTGGTCTAGGCTATCTGCAAGGTGTATATTCTTCCACATAAGACTCTTCTAGCTCTGAGATCTTTGTGGGGAATACTTTTCTTGGTTCCACCATCCTCAGAGACATGTCTGGTGGGTATGCCAGAAAGGGCATTTATATGACTGCTCCCTGGATGTGGAACTCCCTCCTGAAGAGGAGAATTCCTCTTTGCTCTTCTTCCCGTTGCCCTTCCACTGGTAAGTAAAGACCTTCTTATGCAGCTAAGTTTCCAACAACTGTCAGGCTCAGGAAAGGGCTGTTTGGTACCGTATTCTTCTTACTGGTTTGCTTTTAAACTGCTTTTTAATTCAACAATATACTATCATATTTTTATTTTTTAAACATTATCACTTTTTATCCTTTCTATTCACCTCTTCTTCTTCAAAAAAAAAAAATCATGTCCATTTTAATCATGTTACCAGCTGACTTGAGTCCCAGTTCTGGGGGAAAGAAAAGGAATAAGTTAATTTGTTATTTGTGAGTTCACTTTGAGATTTAAAATACTACTACTACTACTGATACTACTAGTACTACTAGTAGTAGTAATAATAAAAACATTTTTCAGCAATGCAAGCCACGTGCAGTTGTTTTGGGAAAATAAACTTTCCTATTGGCTGTGGCATTGTCTGGGGGACTCAAATATGGATGAGTAATACATGTGGCCCACCTCTTTTCAAAACAGATGAAGTGGGGAAAAGGAAAAGGAAAAACAGAGCCATAGATTTGGTGACTGAAATTGACCCTTGCTGACTTGGCAAGTGCTCAGGGATATTAACTCCTGATGTGAGCCTTGGACTGAGCATTCCATAGTGTTTTTGTGAATAGTAAATGGGGTTGCCAGAATGAAAACTGGAGACCACTTATGTACCTTTAATGCTTGTGTAGATGGAGGAATCCCATCTTATTGGGAAGTATGAGAGATTGTAGTAGATCTCTCAAAGAGAGTATAAATATGTGAGGCAGAAACTGAAACAGATCACCAACCCACTCCACACAGACACCCCACAAAATAATCTAGCAGGGAAAGAAATCAAACTTAGGCTTCTCCATAAGGTATATAAAAGTAGTTTTACTCACAAATATTTGTGCCTGATCAACACAGACTCATCTTCTTGAGAAAGTGAGAAAAGAAGGGACTACATTGTATCAGGAAAGTTGGAGCATCTCATCTGAAGAGAGAACTCTTAAAAACCACATGCTTCATGGTGGGCAGGCAGGAAGAGAGAGAGAGGTGTGGGCAAATGACACCCCATAGAATGAAAGGAATGGCTACTTGATGCAGGAAGAGAGTGGGTGTGAACACACACACACACACACACACACACACACAGGAAATAACCATAAACGTGCTGTGCCTAGATTCCTAGAGACTAACATGAAATCCTACCAGTGAGTACAGGCATGCAAAGATTGCAAACTCCAACATGGCTGGTATTGTTTGTTTTCTAGTTTCATGAAAAGCAACACCTGCTGAAATTCCCTTTTCTACATAATAATTCTACAGGAGATCTCTTAAGTTTTCTCCTGTTCTAGAGCAGCACTTTCCTGTTTTCAGTCAGCAACCCTAATATAAATAATATCCTTATTAATAGGAGGAAGATCTTAAATAGTTGCTTTGCCATCACATCTCTATGGTAACCATGTTGGTGGGAAGGATTCACACACCTCCTTGCTCTGTGGATGATTTTTCCATTGTACTGCATTGGCATTTGGGGAGGGAACCAGGGCTGTTTAAGACACCACTGCCTCATGTTCAGCCTCCTTCTTGTCCGGTACTCAGAAAGGAGCACATCCTGTACAAGTCTGTCAGATTGTGATGGAGAGACTGAGTGTACCCTTGGCTGCCAGGAAAATAGAAAGGCTTATTAATAAATTAGTCTTCTCGGGTATTGAGCTTGATACCTTGGGTCATCTGTACCAGTCACTTCAGGGCAAGGTGGTTGAAATTTGGAAAAGAATTGAGGAATTCCAGACCACAGAAAGGTAACACTTAGAGTGTGTCAGCGGTTGGTGGGGCATTTGAACTTTGCCTTTAAAGTGGTAGCTCTGAGTAGAGCATTCTTCCACCACCTATTTTATATGATAAAAGACTATGTGTCTTGGCCAACCACCAGGTGTGGCAGTATTTCTTGGAGAGTTATAAGTTATTGAAGGGTCTCATTTTGGCAGGAAAACTGAAGGTCAGGGGCACAGTTCCAGATTTGGCCAGACATTTCTGGGTTCTTGAGTTTTGGGTTTTACATTAGTGGGAAGTGATGTGCCCAGCTGTGATCTTACAGTTGGAAGGAGGATGGGATAACCAGCAAGCTTAACATTTCTGGAATTTCCCCCTCATATTAGTTGCAGTATGGTTGTTGGCAGACAAGTTGGTAAACTCATCTGTCCTCTTCTGGTGTGACAATCAGGCCACTGTTCAGGTTATAAATATCATGACATTTAAGTCTTGGAGAGCTATGGAACTGGTGCATGCCTTTACACTGTGCTCTCTTCAGTTCAACATTCTCTCCCAGACCTGTCATGTCCCTGGGGTTGATAACGGGACAACTGATGGCAATAGATGGCCCAATTCAGGCAACTTGCACTTGAGGCCAGTGAGAGCAGGGAGAAGATGCCTTTGGTCCTTTGGGTGATAAGAGATCCATAGGCTCCTATGGAAAATATGAATTCCACATAGGTAGGCCTTTAGTTTGATCTAGTGGAAGTCTTCTTAAGCTGTGCATTAAGAAAAATAGCACATTATGAATGTATGATTTTCTCCCTGTCTTAATATTGCTGTCCTTTGGACTTTTTCAGTTGTACATTCTGAGGCAGGATATTAACCGAGACTCTGGTAATCATGTCTGTTGCCCTTTGATCAAAATGGCTGATGAAATAATGTTAAATCTCTCATAAAACAATAAGATCACTTCAGGACAGTGGAATGTTATTTGGGGAATATAGTTTAAAGCAGACAGAAGTACCAATGTATGTTGGTCTTTCCACATGCTTAGAGACAGCTACTTTATTCAATGTATAAATGAAAACTGTTGTTGTTCTGCACTAATTGTCAGTCAGAACTTGGAAAACTACAACTTTTAGAATCCTCCAGCCACTGTGGGCAATGGCTAAGTTGCTTAGGAAATTCTGAGAGCTGTCAGCCAAATGCCTTTTACAAACTTGACACTACTTCTGTTGAAAGAAGTAGAAGTATGAACCATTTCACACATGAGATTGTATACTTGTTTGTGACTAATATATGAGAAAAAAAATGTTTCACCCAACACATGTCTTGGATTACAGCAAACTTACTTTTTTATTATTGGCTGTGCTTGCTGAGGTTTCTCAGTCCAAAATACCTGGAAAACCAGTTTCCCATTTTGAGCAGTATGCCACCTCTAGATTAAGAAGTAGTATAACTCTAGGATCAAACTAGACATTAAGGGGAATATGCATTTCCTCTGATTATCTGTTGTCCCTCCTACAGTGGCATTTCCTCTGAGTGCATGCCTTGGCAATCAGACTTGGAAATTAAGACCAAGTTTACCTTCTAATGATTAATCAAAAATAAAACACACTTAGTTCAAGTAAGGAAAAATACTTGCTATCACAAAAGTCTTTTACCACTTGAAGATGCACCCCTTCAAAAAAATATGCTAAACTTCTCTAGTTTGACCCTAAATTGTGAAGTGTGATAGAAACCAACAAGGTGAGAGAACTGTCATCTTCATAAATTGCCTGGGGTCTTAATGGGAAACAGAATAGTGAACTAGATGGACCAGTGGTCCCATCTAGAAAAAGTTTTTTAAAGTGCTACTGTTTTAAAATCATGATTCATACTCTCTGACTGGAGTGAGTGAGAAGGGCAACTGCAATCTTGATAGTAAAAAGGTATAAGGTGCCAGTTTTGTGAAATCTGTGTTTGCAACAAGGCATCAAATGAAATCAGTTTTTCTACTTATTACACAAGCTTGAAGTGTTTCTAGATTAATCTCTACTAGCACCTAATTTAGCATGTGCCATGGTCTAGATGAACATTAGCCTTGATTAGATAGCTTTCTCCTCTAGTAATACACATGCTTTCTTGCACTTAAGACTTTCAAAATACATATCTCTTACTGGATATATGTATGGTTCATGTAACTGGAAAAGTTGGTCTTAGATAGTCCAAGGCACTTTCAACATGATTTCAGCACCTATGCAACCATGTATAATGAAGAAACAAAGTTGTTATAAAATTGCTAAGACACTGCAAAGGAACGTGGATCCTAAATCTGAATAACATTCCTTAGTTTTTTCAAATGTGCATGCATGCATGAACACACACATACCTTTCAAGTTCTTCACGCCATGAAGAAGGCTTAGCTGACATCCTCAACTAAGTGACATCCACAGCCTTTGAAATGAATGCTTGAAGATGAAGTAGAATTGTACTTACTGGCTATACTTGTTCCAGATATTGTGTGTTAATCTTGGTCAAAGGACTGTAATATAGGTCCCATGTTCATAGGACTCTTCATCATGAACAGGATCCCAAACTGGCCAGGAGTCCCTACTTTGCAAGAGAGCCCTACACTTACGAGGTGTGAGAATTTCTCCTTGGTTTCTTTTTGTTAAGGATTTTCCAAAATTCATGGATTCCTTCATATTCAGGATAGATAGAGTTTCAGATTGGAAAAAAAAAAACTTAAAGGAGGGACTAAAAGGAGACCTCTCATAAGCCTCATTCTGTTACCCTCTCTATTCAACCATGTTTTGCGTTAAATTAGAGTTGCCACCTCTTCTTCTAAAAAAAAAAAAAAAAAGATGGGATGCTTCTCATCTTTAACACCTGTATGGTGAGCAGGTACAATGTGGTCCATAATGAGAGTAGCTGTACCAACTGAATTTGGCCAGTGCAGTTGGGGAAAATTTCATATGAATTCATTTTTACATAAATTTCACAACTCTCCTCTTAACTTGGATAGGATGCATTTGGAAGTTGAAACAAATCCCATGTCAGAACAAATGAAACTGGCACATTTTTTTCCACTTCTACTATACACATAACATCATACTTAGAGTCATTTCTCAATGAAGTTGAGTACATTGACACACGATGTAAAGGGGATGTGTTCAGCAAATACATCATCTTAAGCGGTATGCTCTGCAGTGCACAATCTTGATTACTCCTCATATATTCACTGACAGGTAGAAGGAAGGAGTTGTTGAAGACCACCATGATGCTTTTGGACAGGGGAGATGTTCTGAAGAGGTTCTGATATTTTAAAGTTTAAAATTTAAACTCACCATCACAATTTCTTCTGTACTTCTTGTTCTATCATTGAGTCTACTAGGATCACACAGGGAATCAAGGAGTGAATGAATCACTCAGTACTTTCACTTTGGAAAAAAAGGCAGAGAAAGGGTGAAAGTGAGCGTGTTAATCATCTGTGTTACTTCTGCAGGGCTTAGTGAGAAACTCAATCAGATGTTGGCAAATTAAAAGAAAAAGAAAAACTTTGTAGAAATCATTGTGCTACTTATTTATTGGCCCACAAAACTGACCAGGTTATTTGCTGACCTACAAATATTAAAAGAACTCTTCTGTGTGTTTAAATCTGTTTACATATTCATGCTGGAGTGGACAGTATGTGATAGCTATCTAGTTGAGGGACATTGCCTCTGAATCTACGAGTGGAAGCCACATCTTTATTCTATAGTAGTTGGATTTGGGTCCTAAGACTGCCCATTGCTGATCCCTAATGGGAGTTTGTCTGAATGCTTTTCTTTTCTTCAGATATTGATTTCTCATGACATTACAGGGTTCATTTCTGCAGGCTATACGTGCATTTGGTCGGCTGTGATCTGGAACTGGGAACCAAGACAACCAGATGACAAGTTAATCTAACAACATTATTTCCAATCATACACATTCATTTATTTATTAATTTGTATCCCACCCTTCAGCACATTAGAGGCCCTCAAGGTGGCACTGTTTGCAAGTATATCTGTTGCTAAAGGTTCACATTTCATTTTCATTGAAGTCTTTTTTTAAAAAAGTGATAAACATTTTTTTTAAAAAAAATGCCTTGATGTGGTAGAAACTGAAATGCCATATGCCAGCTATCTCAGAAGTATAATATTGTAATGTATTATGGCATGAAAAAGAACCCTGGGGATGCATAACACCTTTTGAATATTTTGCATTTATCTCTTCATCTGAATGCTGTCAGTTCATGTACGGTGGAAGTTTTCATTTCATTTGTGAAGCCTTGAAATTTCTGCAAGCTTGGTCAGGTTGTGTGTCACATTAAAGTTTGCATTTTGAAAAATCTATCTGTAATAGCTGGTGTGCAGAAAGGAGAAATGCTCTCTCTCTCCAGGTGATTCCTTCCATGTGCTCAGTGAACACATCAGAGAAGAGCTGGGACTGCATGCACAGGCCACACTTATGACATCCAAGTGTCCAACGTCTCCTTGGAATTTGGGGAGGATTATAGCTCAAAGGAGACCTGCAAGAGGAGGGTGATGTCAGAATCTTTTCACCTATGTATGTCAGTATTAACTGTAGAGAGGACTCCAGTTAAAGGTAAACAAAGTATTTTATTTGGATTTACAAATTTATGAGAAGTCATTTTAAGAATCATACAAGGAACAATACAAGGATATCAGAAAATGAGGCAAGAAAGGCTAAATTGAAAGAGATTGGGTAGAAAGGGTGATAGTTATTAGCCCTAAAGAAGGGGTCACAGCAGAGGGACTCAGAGAGCATCTGATTGTAACACAGAGGAACAGCAGTGAGGCACCACATACTAATTACTGTGGTTGGCTGGCATCAAAGCTAGGGTTTTTATACCCTATTTCGCACTCTGAAAGGAGTGCGTTGACAAAACCGTAATGGCTTTCCCATGGATTTGACAAAGGGGTCCAGAATGGGTTGATTCCAGAGTGACAAAACATTGATGGGACTCATACCAATCTCTTAATGTTTGGTAAGGTAGGGTGCATAGGGAAAATCTCTGTAGGATAAGATGGAGGGATGGTCTCTGATTGCTCACCAATCTGGGAAGTTGAAAAAGATGTATCAATAGATAGAAAAGCAATTAAAATTCAGTTACAAAAAATTGCTAAAAATAAAAATACAAATACAATAGAACAACAAATGAAAATGATTGGTAGATGATACAGAACACCCCATCAAACGGTATACATAAATGGCAATTTTTTACCGAAATGTTGGCATGGGTGTGCAGCTGTAGGTATTTATATACATATGGGGTAGCACTGTCCATTTATTCAGGAATTTTGGAACGAGGTTAAGAAACAAATAAATATAATAATAGGAAAAGAGGTTCAATTAAGCAAAGAAAATTTTTTAACCCTCAACTTAGGAATAATAGGTTTAAATAAGAATGAAAGTTATTTAACAAAACAAATTTTAAAAATCTCTCATGTTGTTATTGCTTTAGGGTGGAAAAAGAAATCAATCTGGAATGAGTTTTATTTGATAAAATATATAAAAGAAGCTATATTATTTGACTTTCTTAGGGAAAGAAGGCTCAAGAATAGTGGACAATGTAGTAAAGAATCATGGAGAGATAACTGGAAAATAATGATTGAGAAAGTAAAAGAAAAATTGGGGTATGAAGATGTGATAAATTTGATTAACATTATATCTCATATCTCTCAAAAAGCTTTTTGATACAAATGGGGTCTGGATCCTCTGTTCACCATTGGGGGTGGGGTGGGGGTTTGGATAGGTTGTAAAAGCATTGCTGTTAATTTTTTTTCCTTGTAATAACATTGTAATACAGTATATATTAACATATACTAAACTTGTGATTCATAATAAAGGGGGGGGGGTAAAAAAAATCCAATCTGAGAAGTTCATCTTTCATTGTATTCAAAAATGCCAAGATCCTGAAGGGATGAAGGGATTAGCAGAAACCCATCAGCCTTTCATTTTTCACCTAATCCTATGTGAACCTCCATGACCCTGAACACTTCTTTGGCTAGCGTAATCCTGAACACATTCTCCGGCTAGCATGATCCCAATCACTTTCTGTAGTTGTGAATAAATCCAATTTATGAAAATCTCATATCTTGTAACGGGGTTGGCAGGATGTGGTAACAAATGGAAGAAAATGATTAACACATATACTAGTATTTATAATAGAGTTTTCTATATATTGGTGAACTCTGATCACACAAGGTACTAATATCACGTGAAAGATAGATGCTCCTATGTGCATTCAATTATGGGACCACTTTTACACATTCTGATCAGCATGTGTAAAAGGCATACTTATCAGACATGACCTTGCAAATGTACAAAAGAGTCAATTTGGATAATTTCAAAGGTCTATATTGTTTAGCATTCTGTTTGCACAGTGATCAGCCAGATGCCCATAGCAGGAGCAGCTAGTGGAAACATTGCCATACCAGAGGCAAATCCACTTCTGGTTTTATAGTTGCTCCTCCTGAAAGTACTTTGAGGAATAAAAGAATGGAGGAAACTCATGGAGAACATGCTTCATTAATAAACTTAGGATTTAGGAGGATGTTTATGGAATATACAGGAATTATTCCAGAACTACTCTGACCAATGTTTAGCACCAATAGGGCTCATATAGAACTTGGAATAGCTTCAGAGTGGGGTAACAGGAGTAAAAAATGAGAATTGGTTCATCAGATCCTCACCAATGGATCCTTTGGCCAACTCCGGTCCATGGGAAGTCAAAAAGCAAGCCATGAGTGCAACAAAGACCTCCTACTTGTATTCCCTGACAGCTGATTTTTAGTGTTACACTGGGTCAGACAGTAGAAGTAACACACAGCCATTATGATTTATAGCAATAGATAGTTTTGCATTCACAAGTCAAGTGAATGTCTGAAGAGACCTGTAGTGACAATTTAATTTCTTTCTAAAGTAGGTCTGTTTTATGTATTTTAAATTTACATAGATTGCTGTGGTGTAAAGTAATGAATGCTTCTGTTTGAAATGTGATATCTGATCTCATTTACTGCACATAATAATTGTTTAATAACCCCAGATCTTTATGGGTAGGTAACATAACGTAGACCATGATAACGTAATGTAAAAAAAGCATCTTTCTTCTCCTCTTCTGCAGTAAATAAATAAATATTCCTAAACATTAGAAAGAACCTTTTGTAAGAGCTGAGCAAAAGTGGAATAGACAGCCTCAGAGGATGGAAAACTCCTTGGAGGTCTTTAGAAAAAGACTGGGTGGACGTCTCTGAGAAGTGCTTCAGTTGTGCATTCTTGAATGGCAGGGGCTTGGATTAGATTGCCCTTGCAATCTGTTTCAAGTCTGATTCTGTGAAATGTTTGTAATTATGATTCTTGTTTTATAGGAAAGAACATCTGTTTGTTTAAAAATAAGATGAAGCGACCTAGGAGCAAACTAGACCTTAAAGAGAATTCTTTTTTCCTTACAATTAATCTATTTTCCTCCCTTCAGTGGGATTTCCTCAGAGAGATATGCTTCAGCAATAAGATATGCAAATTGATCTCATGTTTACTTTCCAACACAAGGAAAAATAATGCTAAATGCAAGATGGGTAGCTGAAGAAAATCACATGCTATAAAAAGATGTCTGACTCTGCTTGGGAGACTACACAAAATAGAATAATCTTCACAAAATATAATAATGTAGTTTAACTCTGAGTAGTTATACTGAAAATTTTGAATAATGCAAACAAGGATCATAAGGCCCATTCATCCAGGAAGTAAACTGAGTGACCTTATATATTTAGTAGATATTAACAATTTAGATAGTCACCCAGCAGCCTTGATTTGTAGAAGTACAGCTGAAGACTTTCAAACAACTAAAGGGCATTACATGGATAAAATATAATTAAAATGTATTCTAATATACTGTTAAAAAAAGAAAATAGAACCAGAAGAAAGAAAGAAAGAACCTAAGCACAGTGAGCAAGCAAACACATTTCAGCTACAAGAAAGAGTATTTAAAGGGTAATGTTAAAAATATGACAATGGAGCTTCACTCATTTTTTTAAAAGTCTTTGCTTGGCTCTGAAAACAAATGAACATAGCATTACACAGATATGGGGTCTCTGACAAAGAGGATGTGCCACTCATTGCCACCCTCTGTACATTATAGAGGAAGCTAATGGAGAACAGGTTATATATGGAAGAAGGAGAACCCAACCATAGTGAGTTTTAGAGGTCAAAATCAGCAATTTGAATCTCCAATGGATTGGAAGCCAATAGACTTTGGATCAATACTGAAGTGGTATGCTCCAACCCAAGTTAAATTTTTTCTTCTGTGTTGTATAGTAATGGCAGGTACCATGTTGTTTTCCAAAGCAGTCCTACGTGTTGTATATGGAAATCTTAATGGGATTTTATGAGATGCTTCAGCACTAAAGCCAGTTTATTCACAATCAGATAGAATTATTATTGGAATACCCATCAGATGTTAATTAAATGAAATAATATCTAACTGTATTCAAAAAGGCTTCTTATATGACAATTAAGCCTATAGCCCAGAATCGCTAGTCTGCACCACTATTCAAATATTTGATTCCTTATTTCTTCTCTGATGTAACAGAGTCCAGAAACAGCTAAAACTGCATGAGGTTGTGGACTGTATTGTTTGATTCTAAAAGGCTTCCTCCATGAATGGAATGAGAAGCTTACTCAGCATCCCAACAATGAAACACAAACATAACAAGACACAGCACTGTCTGTGAAATTGTTTAGAATAAATGAGTGGAGGAAAATTATAGCCTTTTCTGAACAATTGTGCACCAATGGAAGAAGTGTTGACTGTTCACATACAGAAAAGAGTCTTGGTGTAAATGAGAAAAAATGTGGGCATTCCAGCTTGTTTCTTGTTTCTTTTTGACTGAAGTACATGCTGACTGGCATTTTAGATCGGATAAATCAGTTTATACCTCAAATGGCCACAGCTTAAATAGTTCATTTGACTGACTCTTTGTATGGAATCATGTTGGATATATATAAGTAGATGTAATAAAATTATAGAAACATATAAAACAAGCTGCCAACACAGAGGCAATTTTGGAGAAGCAGTTTATCTCTTGCTTTGTAGTGTTTCAACATGTAAAATCAAGAGAGATAAACCCTTCTGATATTGATCTCAACGCGCAGTCATAAAAAATTAAAAGTTATCTGCCAGTAGAAAATGTTCTCTGTTTTGTTGGGAGAGAGCTTCAGTGCCCATGTGAATAAAATTTACTGCATTAATAAAGCACTCTTGTGGATATAATTTTAGGATTTTTTTTAATGTATCCCAAATACTTAATAAAACCTCTGCAGGGTATTTTATTTGACTTTTGGAACTGCTCCCTCCCTCCCTCTCTCCCTCCCTCCCTCTCTCTGTGTATTTGCGCACACACACATACACACACACCGAGATAGATAGGTAGATGCACACAGAGTATATACAGAGAGAGAGAGGAAGGGAGGTGCAATGTTAGACTACGAATCTGGAAACCAGTATTCAAATCCTCCACTTAGCCATGGAAACCACTGTGTGACTCTCGGCAAGTCATACTCTCTCAGCCTTAGAGGGCAAAATCCGCTTTGAACAAATCTCACCAAGGAAACCTGTGATAAGTTCGCCGTAGGATCACCTAAGAAACAACTTGAAAGTACAGTCCTTCCTCCACATTTGCAGATTTGACCTTCATGAATTTGATGATCGAACCGGGCATGTATGCCTCCACCCCTCTATTCTTCTCCTCCCCCCGACTCTCTTGCCTTTTGCCTAGGTGTTCTGTGCCTTCCTTCTCTGCACCTGGGCAAAAGACAAGGGAATGGAAGGAGGAGCACCACACAGAGAGAAGGAAGGCATGTGTTTATCTTCTCCCCAATTCCCTTGCCTTTGAGCCTGGTGCAAAGAATGCACACTAGGGCAAAAGGCAAGGGAATCGGGGGAGAGCTTGTATTATATTGGTTATTTTGTTTTATCTTATTTTTTTTTACAAAAATATTAAAGAAACTTTCTCACCCTTCCTTCCTTCCTTCCTTCCTTCCTTCCTTCCTTCCTTCCTTCCTTCCTTATCTGTGAAATCGTTCTGTTATGGTTACCTTGAAAAGCACCTTCGCAAAACAAATGTATTCACACATTGGTATAAATTAATACTTTTAAAAAAACAAAACAACCTAAAAAACTCAACAGATGGAAGCAGCAGTTAGAGAACAAGCAACAGAAAAACCAAACCAAGAAAAACACATCTGAAAGAAAAACAAGAAATCAGTTCAACAATGAAAAGCCCAAGTACAGAATATACCTGCAGTATCAAAGGCAATGATAAAGCCACTTGGCACATCTTCCCTTCCTTTGGTATACATCTGGTTAAATGACTCACTCAAGAGTAAAGACTGTGAGAAATTTGTTCAAGTCAAAAAATTTTTTAAAAAAATGGATGTAACTATTTTGCACTTGGTGAAAATGGACCTCTTAAACACAATCCTTTTCCTCACCCTGGCATCCTGCTTGTTTACTTGCCTCGTGCTGTGACATACAAAATGGTAATGTTAAAATTAAGAACAGTTGACACCACTACTTGCTTGTTCTCTGGCTCACTGCTTCTCGAGAAGGTATGCAAGAACAATGATAAGAAAGAGGAGGAAGAACAGCAACAGGAGCCAGTGTTTATGATAGTGAGATGAGAAGGTAGATTCACTGAGGCAGGGAAACATTGACAGATACTACTCCAAAGGTCTTCAGAAAATTGGAGCTGGCAGAGAGATAATGGTGGTGGTGGTGGTGGTGTGGATGATGATGATGATGAATATTCTCTACAATAAAATATATTGTAGACAGACCTGGTATGATATAATGGTTTGAATGCTGGACTAGGACCCTGGGAGACCAGAGTTTGGATCCCCACTTGGCCATGGAAACCCACTGGGTGACCTTGGGCAAGTCACACTTTCTCAGTTTCAGAGGGAGGCAAAGCCAAACCCCTTTGGAAGAAATCGTGTCAAAAAAATAACAACAAAACACCCTGTGATGGGTTCATCTTAGGGTTGCCTTAAATTGGAAACAACTTGAAGGCACACAACAATGACAACAATACTGTAGACTGTTCAGCAAATGATTTAATCTCTTAAGGAGTTGGGCATGACAGTGAGCAACATGGTTAAATGCAACTGATTATCTGTGTCCAGTTTGATAAATCATGTATTATGGAGGCTTAGTTGAGAGAAGAGAAGGTGTTTTTGGAGTGGCTGACCATAGTGCTAGACTGGATGATTGTTAACAAATTATCTCAGTCAAGACAAGATGGAGGCACTGTAGGTCAGCATGGAAGATGTAGTCATATACATTCCAGTCCTTGTTGAAACTATGGCATTTTTGAGACTGATTTTACACCATTGGACTGTTTCTATATATTAAAAAGGTTGCAGTTCTATTCCTTTAATCTCATTTAAATAACAGCAAAATGTGGAAGACCAGGTTTACCAAATCTTCCCCTCGACATCTTAACATCTTGGTCCTTAAATATTCCCTTCCTTTTGTCTTTTAAAATCACATGAAATTTCCAATAAGCTCATCCATTCAGCATTGCCATCATCATCATCATCATTATTATCATCATCATCATCATCCAAAAGTATTAAACCATGAGATGAACAGTCACAAATACTTTGAAAGTTAAAACAACTGCATTTATTAAGCTGTTATTTCCATGTAAGGTAGATTAATATTACAGGTGATGAAATGGTATCAATATGCTTCGATGATTAGTTAAACAAGTAAAAATTAAACTTGTACTGCTCTTAAATAAGTAGCAATGTCCTTATCTAGGTTAAATTTCTAGCTAAATAATTACCTGCCAATTGGTGTTTTCCTAACTCCATCCTACTTAGCTCTCCCAAAATGACTCACAGAATTAGACTTGAAATTCTGCTTGTGGTCAGGGACTTACTGGGAATATAGGATACAAGCTTGAACATAGTCCCTTAGCTATCATTCAAAGTGTAATCTCAGCTTGTTGGAACAAATTATCCTTATCTGGCAGGCTTGCTTTGTCTCTTCCTAAAGATTTCTTCCTAACTAGGAACTTTATTTCAGAAAACAACCAAAAAGAAATCACACACTGCACATCTGTTCACATTGTACATCTTTCTTGTCTTCTAACTGTTTTCCACCATCCCTCTGGCCTCCAAATGTACTGAGGAACCACCTCTGCCATTTTCTTGTCATTATTGGCTATCTTACCTTCTGCCTTCTCAACCAATCTTCAGCCTTGCCTTTACACTCTCTTACTGCCCCCTTGGGCTCTTCCCTGCATGTACAGCCACTGCTGAACACAACACTAACAGAATCAATGTTGGAATTACTTTCATTTAAAATCACAGTCATCATGCTCTGGCTAATGAACTAATGTCCCCTCTGTAACTTTCAGTCTGTTGGTCTATAATTAAGAAACAAGGAGAAACAATAGGAACTTCATTAACTGGTCTATCAAAACTTGACCTTTTGGATTATTTTGTGTAGTATATAAGTTTAACTAGGTACTATGATTTTCCTTTTGCCCCATCCACCTTGCAGTTTTTGTACCCAAAATCTCTCCTGTAGTTCGGAGTGTATCTAAGAAAGGAGATACAGAGATCTGAAAGCAGGACAGGACTTCAATTCTGCTGATGGATGCCATTCTTTTGGTGGACAGACACAACTGGTTGGATATAATTATGAACTTACTAGGGGCAGCCTGTAGTTATTAGCTAACTTACTTGAGTAATCAAATAAGCTGTTCTATTGCATGACCAGATAACACAGTCATATGATCTTTAATAAGGATGTAATTCCTCATAGGTTTCTTCTCAAAGGAAGCAATGAGTAATTTTAGCAATTTTCTTCAGAAGTCTTGAAAAATCACACTGTTTTAAAGGCTATTCACAATTCGAGACTTATTCTGTGCAAAATTGTCATATGACTGTTTTAAATGGAAAACAGCACTGATGATCAACCATGAAATGATGGGACCAAACACAGAAAATTGGGCTAAAAAAGGACCGCTTTATTTGACCTAACCTATTAAAGTTGTGGGGCCCTGAAATAAGCTGAAATCTGATGCGGGTCCAGCTAAGGCCAGGAATCACCATGTGACTACCTCTTTAGCCTTTCCTTGGGCAAAACACCTCAGCCCTGAGGGAATCCAGATAATATTGGTTGTTTCCTGGGTTGGCGTGATTGGAAGGTATTCCGGGGAAACCCAAATATCTCAACTAAGGTGCAGGGCCCTACAAGTGAGAGCCTGAATTCCAGGTTAGCTTAAAGATTCATTCTTTCCTCTACTTCCTGGGATGCAAGGCCCAAAAGGGGGAATTTCCAGAGGCCTACCTTACACCAAAACAGTGCTGAAAGATTATCACCAAAGTCGAACTCCTCCCCAGCAGCCACAGACAAGGGACAAGTATCTGTTTAGTCCCTTTCCCCTCTGGCTGGCCAAGGCAGCCCTCACATTCAGTTGCAAATTTCTCAGGAACAACATAATCCCCTCTTCCAACAAATTAACACCATCAGCCCTGAAGGGCTATGGCTCTCAAAGACTATGCTAGGATGAGGAAGAAATTGGCCCAACCACTTCCCAGGGCATTGCAAAGCTTATTATTCATCATTATGTGGGCACAATCAATGCATTTCAGATTACTTGCACCTGCCACACTTGTTGGGGCAAAATGGGAAAAAAAAAACAGGGCAACTTCAGGCCAACAACCTTCAAAGGTGAAAATTTTTCAGCCTGGGACTTCCGGTGGAGGAAGTGGCTTTGGGTTTGGGGAACCTGCGGAGCTGCAGAGTTTCTGAAGCCCCGGAGAGGTCAAATCTCCACTGTAAGCATTTTTGGGGGAGAAAGAGAACCCCTGGTAAGGGATCTTGGGGGTGATTTGGGGGGACCCAAGATCGTGCAGTCAGGGGGGGAAAAGGGGAGCACAGACGCACTAGGGATCGCAGAGCCGCCATTACCTCTTAGGAAGCCTTTTAGGCTCTGCTAACCACCGTTGAAAATAAGCAGTCCATCAGAACATCTGGTTTTATTACAGATTTATTTCACCATTGGGGAAGTGGATCCGACGTTACTTTATTGAGGAGATGCATGGAAAACTGGACTCTAACTTTAGAGAAACACGGGCTGGGAGAAGTGATTCCCAGACACGTGGAGCGAAAAGTGATTTAAAATTTGGGGGACTTTAAAAGTGACTTAAATTATTACAATTGGTTTAAAATTACACTTAAAAGATTGGAATTGAAAGAAAGGGGAAAAAAAATAGGAAAGCGAAGAATTTAAGAGTCAAAGTAAACAATAAACACGTCGGCTGGGGATTAAAATGGAGGCTTGAAAATTGAAGGAGAGACAGAGAAATTGGACAGTGAAGGAATTTGGGAAAAGAGAAGCGACGAGAGTGGCCGGGGACGAGTGAAGGAAGATGGAAAAAACGGGGGCCGGGGGGACGAGTACGGAAGGCAGAGAGGGGGGTGACGAGAGAGGCCGGACGAGTGAAGGAAGGCGGAGAGAGAGGCGACGAGAGAGGCCGGGGGGACGAGTGAAGGAATGCGGAGAAGGCGACGAGAGAGGCCGTGGGACGAGTGAAGGAAGGCGGAGAGAGAAGCGACGAGAGAGGCTGGGGGACGAGTGAAGGAAAGCGGAGGGGGCGACGAGAGGGGCCCGGGGGGACGAGTGAAGGAAGGCGGAGAGAGAAGCGACGAGAGGGGCCCGGGGGACGAGTGAAGGAAGATGGAGAGAGGGGAGACGAGAAAACCGGGGGACGGGGACGGAAGGCAGAGGGAGAGGTGACGGAGAGGCCGGACGAGTGAAGGAAGGCGGAGAGAGGCGACGAGAGAGGCCGTGGGACGAGTGAAGGAAGGCGGAGAGAAAGCGCGAGAGAGGCTGGGGACGAGTGGGAAAGCGGAGAGAGAGGCGAAAAGGGGGCCGGGGGACGAGTGAAGGAAGGCGGAGAGAGAAGCAACGAGAGTGGCCAGGTGACGAGTGAAGGAAGGGGGAGAGAGGGTGATGAGAGAGGCCATGGGACGAGTGAAGGAAAGGGGAGGGGGGGTGACGAGAGAGGCCAGGGGACGAGTGAAGGAAGGCGGAGAGAGGTGACGAGAGAGGCCGTGGGACGAGTGAAGAGGCGGTGGGGGTGATGAGAGTGGTCATGGGATAGAGTGGAATTGTAAGCTTAAAGTGTGTGGAAGTTGGAAAAGTGCAGAAAATATTGTTGCTAATAGAGGGTAGAAAGAGATAGTGAAATAATAATAATAATCTTTTTTTTACTCCTTTGTTTTGCTTTCTCTCTTTCGGGGAGTGTGTGGGGAAGTGTGGTTTAAAATTTAGTGATATTGGAAATTTGATTTAGCAATTGGAATTTGGTTAATTTTATAGGAATTAACATTTTGGGGATAACATTAAAGAAAGGTATAGGTAAATTAAATTAAATTAAATTAATTGAACTAATTAAAATATAAATGTGAGGAGTGATAAGGGGTAAATTAAATTAAAGAAGAAGGGAATTAATTTAATTAAGAGAGTTTAAATAAACTGGAGACAAAATGAGGGGAGTAAAAAAGAAGAGCAGCAGCGGGTGCTCAGACAAAATACAAACATTGTTACAAAGAAGACCCTCGACAGAATTTAAGACACTAACTACAGAGACAATAGGGTTGGAAAGTCAAGGAATGGCTCAGAGTGGAGGAACTGACATTATGGAAGAAATAAGAAGATTAACTATGACTTTTAAAAGTGAAATGAGGGAGACAAGGACAGAAATGAAGCATATGAGAGCAGAGAAAAGAGCAGATGTGAAGAAAGAATTGGAGATGATTAATAATAAATTGGATAATATTACTGCAGAATTAAAAGGTGTAAAGAGAAAGTTAAAAAAATAGAAGAGAAGACAATGAGAGTGGAGGAGCGAGTAGTGAAATCGGAAGAAAGGTAGAAATTTGGAGAAAATAACATTACTAATGGATATTAAGAGCAGAAACAAATCAATCAAGAAAAGGTTTACGGGAACAGCCACAAGAGGATTTATATGAGAGATTAATTCGACCATTAGCACAATATATTGATTGGACACCAGAACAATTTGATCTGGAGATTGATAGGATATTCAGAGTGAACTGGCGATAGCCAAAGAAGAAACATGTCAAGAGATATTGTTATCTATTTTCTTCGGGAGAGAGTGAAGGACTTGGTCCTACACAAAGCTATAGGAAGAAATTGGTGGTAAGCGGAAGTGAACTTAAGATTTTCAAAGATGCACATCCAACTTTGTTAAAAAATAAAAGAGAATACGGATTTGTGACACAAGCTTTAAGGACTAAGGAATTCGAAAAATGGGAGAGGATAGAAGGGATTTCCTTTATTTGGAAGCAAAGGAGAGTAGTATTAAATACAATCAAAAAAGCAAAGGAGTTTTGGAGGAAGCATAAAGATGAATTAAGAAAAGTAAAGGTGGTACAAGAACAGGAACAAGAAAAAAAATCATTAATGATAATCAAAATCTATCGCAGGAAAGGGGAAAGGGCGAGAAGACAAAGAGAGAGACAGGAACATATAGACCAAGGACAAAAAGAAGAAATAGAAGGGGAACAAGAGGAGGAGATAGAAGAAGAAGGAAAGGTTGCAGAAGAAGAATTGAAATCTATTGATCCTGAAATAGAAGAAGAAATAGAAGAAACAGAAGAAAACAGTGAACAAGAAATTACAGGTAAGAATGAAATTGAAAATATTAACTTGGAACGTTCGCAATAAATTCTCCATATAAAAGGAAGCGGTATTTCATCAGCTAGAAAAATTAAACGCAGTTTGTGGCAATACAAGAAACTCACATTAAAAATAAAGATTTAAAATATGTTAGGAACCCTAAATTAGGACAGTAATTTTCTTCATCAATAGACAAAAAAAAAAAAAAAGGAGTAACCGTATATGTAAGAACAAATATGAAGCAAAACAGGTATTTAGTGATCATTGGGACATTGGATAGTGGTAGAAGTAGAATAAAAGGTTGTAAGTTAATGATAATAGGAGTATATGGAATTAGAAAAAAAAAGTAGATTTTATTTAAGATTATTGGAAAGACTTTAGAATTAGAGGTGGATAATCATACGATAATTATGTTGGGGGGTTGGAATGGGGGATTAAACCCCCTTGTGGATAGATCAAGTATTAAAAATAAGAAAGATGCCAGTAGGAAAAATAAGGGAAGCTCCCAAAAAACCCTTTTTTTATTTACTTGATCAGTTAGTGTTAGTAGAGCCTTGGAGGCAGATAAATGGGGGGAAAAAAAATATACTTATTTTTTTGGGAAAAATTTAAGTCGTGGTCCAGATTAGATATGATTTTTGTGCCGACAGAGTTGATAAAAAATATAGAGAAATTGGAAGTATTACCCAGAACGATTTAGATCACTGCTCAGTTTTAATAATCATTAATCAGGGGAAGAAAAATTAAATTGGAGGTTAAATGACAATTTGTTGAAAAATGAATTAGTGGTAGGGAAAGCAAAAGAAAGTTAAAGAATTTCCTGGATAAAATTTTGACAAGGATCAATCAGAACAAATAGTATGGGAAACAAGTAAGGTTGTAATGAGGGGTTTTTTTATAAGTCAGCAAGCATGGATTACAAAGTGTAGGAAAGAAAAAAAAGCTAGAATATATAATATGTTACAGGATAAAGAATTAGAATTTAAAAACCAAAAAATCACAAAACATTAAAAGAATTACAGATATTAAAGAAACAGGTGACTCTATTAATGACAGATGAAATAGAAAATAAAATGAAATAAGTAAAACAAAGACATGCTAATAAGATAGGAAGATGGTTGTCATTTAAATTAAAGAAAGAAAGGAAAAATGTTATATTAAGGGATTAAAGGAGGGCCAAGATACCTTTCATCAACAAGATAAGATCAAAAATATTTTTGTTAAAAATTTTGAGGAATTGTTTTAAAAAAAAAATACAATCAAAGGAACAAGAAATTAAGATAACAGCATTCTTAGAACGGACAAAGATAGTAAAAATTACGGATAATCAAAAAAAGAGTTTAGATAACCCAATAACATCATTAGAAGTTAAGAAGGCAATTAGTAAATTGAAAGTGGAGAAAGCCCCCGGGACCCAGGTTTTACGGCATTCTACTATAAAACATTTCAGGAGAAAATTTAAAACCTTTGTTAATTCAAGTTCTAAATTCAATTAAAAGTAATACATTTCCAAATACTTGGAAGGAATCAAATATAACGTTATCCCCAAAAAGGGAAAATCCCAAAAGATAAAAAAATTAAACCAATGCACTATTGAATATAGATTATAAAATTTACACACAGATATTGGCAGATAGGTTAAAGGGAATATTAGATAAATGGATCAACAGGATCAGAATGGATTCCACCAGGAAGACATCTGAAGAATAAAATAAGAATAATTATGGACACAATAGAATATTATCAGAAATATAATAAAAACAATTGGCTTTAATTTTTTTGGATGCTGAAAAGGCTTTCGACAATGTTAAATTTGGGATTTTATTTTCATGATAAAGAAAAAATGGGAGTGGGAAATAGGTTCATGGAATGGATAAAGGCTATATATAATGACCAAAAGGCATGTTTAGTTATAAATGGGGGAAAAAAAAAAACAATTTGGAATGTATAGAGGTACAAACAGGGATGCCCTCTTTCACCTTTGTTATTTATTACCTGTTTAAAGCTTTAAATAATAACATTAGAAATGAGAAGATAATAAGAGGAGTTAGAGTAAGGGGATTCAAAAAAAAAATACAAACTTATGCTGATGATTTAGTTATAATTTTGGAGGATCCTATGAATAGATTAGAAAACTGATGGATGAACTAGAAGAATTTGGGAAAGGGAGCTGGCTTTAGGGTTAATAAGGAGAAATCTCTGATAAAGACTAAGAATATAACAGCAAAACAAGAGAATGAATTGATAGAAATCTCAGGATTTAAAACAGCTAAGAAGATAAGATATTTGGGGGTAATATTAACAAAAAATAATTCAGATTATTTATAATAATTATGAAAAGGTTTGGGGTGAGATTACGAACAAATGAAAAAAATGGAATAAATTACATCTCTCTTTATTAGGTAGAATTTCAGCAATCAAAATGAATATACTCCCAAAAATGATATTCTTATTTCAAAGTATCCCCTAATACATAATGAGAAACCATTCAAAAAATGGGAGCAGGATTTGTGTAAGTTTATTTGGAACTGGAGAAAACCAAGAAATTAAAAAAAAATATCTTAAAGATATAAAAGAAAGAGGAGGGTTAACATTGCCAGACTTAAAACTCTTTAAAGCTTCAGCATTAGGTTGGATAAAAGACTGGGTGACATTGGAAAATCAAAGACTGTTAAATTTAAAAGGATTTAATTTATACTTTGGATGGCATGCATACCTGTGGTATGATAAGCACAAAATAAATAAAAATTTTTGGACCACTATGTTAGGAAAACAATTTTAAAAATATGGTTAAGAGTTAAAAATAAATTGTATATAAAAATGCCATATGGGTCCCCATGAAACCTTTTATGGTTAGAAAAGAAACAACTGGGGAAGTGGATAACAAAAAAGATATAATTAAAAAAGAGGGGAGTAAAATAAGACCTAAAAGTAGAAAAGAATTAATTGAAGAGGGGTATAGATCACATTGGCTTCTCCATAGGAAATTGGTTGAGAAATATAAAATAGATGATAAAGAAAGGGGAAAATTTATTAGAGGAAACAGAATTAGACAAATTGATGAGCGTGGATGTTAAACGCCCCATGAGTAAAATTTATAAATATTATTAAATTTGGAATTGGAAAAAGGGAAAATTTTAAAAGATAATATGATAAAATGAGCTCAGATATAGGGTATTCAATAAAATTACAACAATGGGAATGTGCATGGAAAATAAATCACGAGTTTACAAAGAGTTATAATTTAAAGGAGAATTTTTTTAAAAATTTTTTATAGATGGTACTTAACTCCAATGCAGATTGCTAAGATGAAGAGAATAAAGTCAATAGCTAAATGCTGGAAATGCCAAAAAATTGGATCCTTTTATCATTGCTGGTGGACATGTGAGAAGGCGAGAGGGTTTTGGGAAAAAATATATGAACAGATAACGAAACATTTAAAAATCAAGTTTCCAATGTCACCGGAAATATTTTTGTTAAACATTTTTAGAAAAAAGATGAAAAGATAAGGGGGGAAAAGTTCAAAAATTTTATGTTATATGACATGTGCAGCCAGAACTGTTTTTGCTAAAAAATGGAAGGATATAAATGTACCAACAATGGAGGATTGGATAAATAAATTATATGAACTGGCGGAGATGGATAAACTGACAAAAAGATTAGAAAATAGGAATAATAATGCATTTAAAGAAGAAAGGGGGATATTAGACTCTTTATGGGAAGAGTATTGGGGGAAAGTAGCAATGTTGGGTTTGTATGAATAGGATATAATATAAAGTATAATGTACAAAGTACGGTAGATATATGGTAGGCATAGGATGGGTAGAAATAAGACAAAAGAATATGAGGAAATGGAAAAAGGGAAAAGGGGTAAAGACTTTAAGAACTTTGGAAATTTGAATAAAGACATTTAAAATTTATTAAGAATTAAAATTTATGGTAACAGAATATGTAAATAACAGATATGATAAGAAAACGTAGAAGTTAGATATAGAAATTGCTATAAAAAAATTTAAAGGGAATCTTTTATATAGTAGCAGGATAAAAAAAAAAAAAGAGACGTAATTTAGTCAATGGTGATAAAGAAAGAAGTCAAGGTATGTATGGAAATAAAGAATGTATGTAAATGTTTTGTTGTGTGTATGTGTGTTTTGTGTAAAAAGTTGGCAAATTGTGTTTATTGTGTTTACTGTATAGCACTGTATATTGTATTTGAGTGTATGTAATTAAGTTTTTATGTTTTTAAATGTGAATTTGATAATAAAATATATTTTTAATATTTAATTAAAAAAGAAAGAAAGAAAGAGAGAAAGAGAGAAAGAAAGAAAGAGAGAAAGAAAGAAAGAAAATCTTTCAGCCTGGCATGCTGCCCAGAACACTCCACTGTGGCCACGTATCAGGACCCGCTGTCTTCTCATGCCCACCTAGTACTAGGGGCTAAGGAAAGGACAATGGCTCATGCAATCTCACCCCTCCAAGGCTCCAAAGGTCTCCCAGCATGGAACTTGGTCCAGTCCACTTCTGGGGCCAGCTGTCTGAAGCACTCCATTTGATGGCAGGAAGGAGCATCAGCTACCTCATTACTCATAGCATTCACATGGAGCACTGTGAACAAACAGTATAATGCAAACAGTGTAAAGCAAAAGTGCTAACCAGGTGCATAATCGTAGGGGATTTGGAGGACGTTGTGTTAATAATGTGGATCGTTGCCCTGTTATCAAGCAAAAATGGACGGAGGAGCAAGCCAGCTCCTCATCTCAAATCCTAAAAACTATCACAATTGAAAAAAGGAGTCCAAAAAGGTCAAATCAGTTAATAAGGCAGCCTAAGCCTATCCCCATCCCCCTAACCCTGGCCAAGGCTCAGCACATCAGTGCCCTCTAAAGTAAACATCAAATCCAATAGATCCAGCTACATCCAAAGATACCTTCAAGGCATCCCAAAGTCACAGCTCTTCTCTCCAAAAGGGGATACCATTTGTTACTCTGTTTCTCTGGGGTCCTGAGAAGGATGCCCAAATGACCAAATATTAACACAAAATTGGGGAAATCAGCTCAGAGCGCTGCTTTAACTTTACAAGAGGCAGGGCAACATCAGCAGGATCTTTTGCTCTATGTCTACAGAGTCAAATCAGTGAGCCGAACAAATTCAGAATAAATAAACCAATTAATATTTTATTGAAAAGTAAACAAATAAGACAACAATCACACACTAACTAAATAAGAAATAGGAAATAGAAATGAATTCAGGAATAAGCAATATGACCTGATCCGTAGTCCTAAGCAGCTGAAGACAATGAAACTTCCTGGGGAGCTCGCTATGCAAAACTGGCAGCAAGACGGTGTAAAACTGGAAAAGCGGCTCCCTGAACTATCAAAACCAGGAGTTTTTAACCAAGTTGTGCCTGTGATTCATGTCATAAACTTTGAGAACAAAGTTAACTTTGAAATGCACCAAAAGGCTTAGAGGTGGAACAAAACATATCAATCATGCACCCAAATGTCAATCAATGGACACTTTTATGGTGTTATTATCTGTGGGTGCGAATCAGGTATCTTGTGAGATGAAAGGCCAGATCCTGAGTCACAGCCAAGCTTTGAAATGCCCACCTAAGAGGGGAAGTTGGAATTCCTGTCATTAACCAGCTGCTTCCTTGTGTCTGTTTTTCTCAGGATCCTGGCAAACATAACCAGGGTGCATGGAAAGGTCAAATTATTTGATATCACAAAGGGATATCTAGTGCTCCAAGTTCATGCCTAAATCGCAGTTACACATTGAAAGATGCAAGAAAATCCTTGCAAACCTCCAAATCTTCCCTAATGCCCTTAATTAGCCTAATCCTATGGCATGCTTTGTGTACCCTTGCAACAGCATCACAGTGATGCCTGAAAAAGACCCTGCCTGGACCAACCACTATACAAATGAAATTCAGGTGCCCAATAAGCCCCTGAAACTCGCTGAGAGTTGCTTTCCAAAATCCCCAAAATTCAGACACCCTTCTAGTCTAATCAACTAATTTCATCTGAGGAAAACGACAAAAATGATTTAAGCAAACTAATGAAGTGACTGTCCATCCATCGTCTCATGAGCTAAAAGCACTCCAAGTTCATTTGTAAGGGCCCTATATTCCCTCATTAGAGCAAGACACTGCCCTGTGCCAGCCCTGCCAATAAACAAGAACTCATCAAGGTAGTGAACTACCTCTTTCAAACCTGACCTAAGCCTCAGGACCCACTCCAGAAAAGTACTACCTTCTCAAAGGCAGAGCAAGGCACAAAAAACTTCACATGGAAAGCATGGTCCATATAATACTCTCCCTCAAAACAAAATTCTAGCAGGTCAAAATTTTAGGGATGAACAGGGAGAAGGTGAGAGACAGACTTAAAACGAAAAAGAATGTGCTTAATGAAGAAAGAGGAGTGTGATTACTAAGAGAAAAGTTATGAAGAAACTGAAGCAGTGGCAGAGCTTGGAGTGCATGGACAGAGGGCGGGAGGGGGCAGGGCTACGGCATGAGGGCTGTGGCCACTGTGTGTGGGGGCATAGCTGTGGCGCATGGTGGTGTGGCCAGGGTGCGTGGGGGTGTGGCCATGGGCTGGGTTGCCAAAAAACATTGCCGCCTAGGGTGAATCACCTCCCTACGCCCCCACATCCCTACATGACTGAACTGAAGGTATCCAATGATGATGAAGATAGCTTACTTTCTTTTAAAATCTTAATTCTAAACTTGCTGTTTTTACTATCACAAGAAGTGTAATTGGAGTTAATAGTTTTACTTTGTTTGTTGCTTTTAAAAGTTACTCACTACAAAGAGAATTATTATTTTAAGAAATGTTAATTTTAATATGGAATAGAATAAGGGTAAGCTAGGGATAACTAACATATAAGGCTCTCTCTGCACCCTTCCTTTTCCCAAGTTGTCCAGTGGGTATCCCAGCAGCGGCTCCACCAGGAGGGGAATGTGACAGGAGTGGTCCCCTCTGCACCCGCTGGCTCCTTGCAGAAGTGGATATAATGGCCATGCCTCTTCCTTCCACGGTGCAGCCAGGTACTTTCCTAGGCTGCGCTGAGCCAGGAAGTGCAGTCATTGTGCTTTTGCGGCTTCCTCAGGACCGGTAAGTGTGGGATGGTGACATGATCATGTTATTGACAGAGAACCCGTCAATGATTTAGTCCATGATCACGCCACCTGGGGACAGGAGAAGGATGAGACCACAGCAATGCTTCTGAATGACATTGTCATGATTCCGTCTTTCTCCTATCCCCATTGTGGGGTGGGAGGGAGCTTTGCAAAGGGCCTAAGATAGAATAAGTTAAGAAAGACCTATATATTCATTAAGTCAGTATCTAAGGAGTTAAGTTCATAAGTAATTTTGTTAATGAATGATACTTTGTAATTGACAAGTAAATTAAGTGTTTAAAAGTGACTCTTAATAATTAAGTTAGAATTATTATTAATAATTTACCTAGAATTATTAACCTGTTTTTCCTTGATGAATTAGTCTATACTAACAGAAAATGTAGAATAATTTGAGTTGATTGTATTTGACATAAGGGATCCGTATTAATTAATTAATCTTGTAGGTTTATATTTACCGTGAAAAATAATAGGCAACAAGTATTAACTTTAATTTAAATTTAAGGACTTAATTGTTAGTTGTTACTGCTTGATTATTATTTGCTGTTTTGCCACAAGGGCAGGAACCAATTTTCAGTTATGTGTAGATTTGTTGTTTCGTTGTAGTTTATTTTAATATTTGTAACCTTGTTTTCTCTTTTGGTAGTGTATTGTTGTATAGATTATTTCTTGCACTACTCCGTAGTTTTGTTGTTGTGTTGTTGTGTTTTTCTTTGTTTTTTCCTTAATAAAAATTATTTAAAAATTAAAATAAAAAAGTCATATTTAGCCAGCTCTTCCCCCAATCCCCCTCCTGTGCACAGCCACAGTTGCAGTCTCAAAAGATGTGTACCTGACTGTACACAATTCAGCAGGGACAGCATAATTCACAGAGTCCCTTGCCAGATAAGACAAATGACGAATAAGTCTAAATTTGCCATGTACTTTCTTTGGTACAAGACCTAATGGAGATATCCTAAAATTGACATCAGGAAAAGAAGAAAATTGGCTCACATCCCTACCTTCAGCTATCTCATTAGTAATCTTATCCCTAACCACCTGTTTATCCAAACCAATAACAGACTTAAGATTCATAGAAAAATAAGGCTTCTAGATTCCTTGGGATGGAATCTGAAATCTTTCCCTAAACCCTTCACTCAAATAATGAACTGCTTCCAGTTTTGGATACAAATTCAGAAAGAATTCCAGCCTGTCCAAGTTAATTGGACTGGGTCCCTTTAGCAGGTGCTATGGAACCTGATCCTTGGATCTTCCTGCACCTTTGCCTTTGGGGCAATTCCAAAAGGAATGCACCCCAGAGCAAATTGAACACATATGCTTGAATTTGCACAGATGCTTGTCGCAAAAGCCCCAAACACAAAATTCTAAACGTAACTGAGGCTGACCAAATGCAGCCCTTGACTCTTATTACTGCCTCTGCCAATAACTTGAAGTTTCTGAACTAAGTGGCCACTGAACCAACTGGCCACTGCTGAACACCACTGGATGGAATACCTAACTGCACTAACTGTACTACTAGATCAGTGGTTCTCAACCTGTGGGTCCCCAGATGTTCGTGGACTTCAGCTCCCAGAAGCCCTGAGCATTGACCATAGTGGCTGGGGCTTCTGGGAGCTGAAGTAATAATAATAATAATAATAATAATAATAATAATAATAATAATAATAAAATTTATTTCTATCCCGCCTCTCCCAAATGGATCGAGGCGGCATTACAAAACATATAAATATTAAAACATCAAAATGTAGCCCACCCTCCCCACTCACCAACCCTACCATCCCCCCAACACACCAACTATTAAAACAGATTAAAATAAAATTAAAACTAAAAGTTAAAAACAAAACAATTAAAAACAATTAAAAACAAAGGGACAATTGATGAGAGGCAGTGGAACACTAGTCTGGGAAGGCCTGTCGGAAGAGACAGTCTTGACTGCTTTTTAAAGCAGTCGAGACTGGTAATGTGCCGGGTCTCCTCAGGCAGGCCATTCCATAACCTGGGAGCGACTGAAGAAAAGGTCCTCTGGGTAACCGCAGCCCACCTAGTTCTGATTGGCTGCAGTAGATTCCTCCCAGAGGACCTTAATGTGTGGGGCGGATTATATGGGAGAAGGCGATCCCGCAAGTAGGCTGACCCCAAGCCATGAAGGGCTTTAAAGGTAAAAACCAACACCTTGTACTGTGCCCGGAAACTAATAGGCAGCCAGTGTAAAGACTTCAATATAGGTGTTATGTGGTCAATTTTAGATCTTCCGGTGACCAACCTGGCTGCCATATTCTGAATTAATTGAAGTTTCCAGACTAAGCACCTGGGTAGCCCTATGTAGAGCGCATTGCAGAAGTCAAGCCGTGAAGTTACCAGCGCATGTACCACTGTTTTTAGGTGTTCCAAGTCCAGGAAGGGGCGCAGCTGGCGTATCAGCCGAAGCTGATAGCAGGTGCTCCTGGCTGCCGCATCAATTTGAGCTGTCATCTGAAGCGCTGAGTCCAAGAGCACCCCCAAGCTGCGGACACAGTCTTTCAGGGGAAGTGTGACCCCGTCTAGAACTGGTTGACAAACCTCCATACCTGGGCTAGGGCCCTTGACAGCAAGTACCTCTGTCTTATTTGGATTCAGCTTCAGTCTGTTTTTCCTCATCCAGTCCATTACTGCTTCAAGGCATTCATTTAGAGGCGAGATGCCACCCTTAGTCGATGCTATTATCTGAGGCATGGAGAGATATATCTGGGTGTCATCAGCGTACTGATAGCACCTTGCTCCATGCCTCCTGATGATCTCTCCCAGTGGTCTCATGTAGATGTTAAATAGCATTGGGGACAGGACGGCGCCCTGAGGGATGCCAGATTTAAGCTCTTTTTTCGAGGAGCAGCTGTCCCCAAGCATCACCATCTGGTATCTACCCGAGAGATAGGACCGGAACCACTGAAGTGCAGTGCCCGCGATCCCCAACCCTCTCAGGCGTTCCAGAAGGATACCATGGTCTATGGTATCGAAAGCCGCTGAGAGGTCCAAGAGTACCAGCAGGGTCACACTTCCCCTGTCGATACCCAGACGTAGATCATCCACTAAGGCGACCATGGCAGTCTCGACTCCATATCCTGCCCTGAAGCCAGTTTGAAATGGATCTAGATAATCTGTTTCATCCAAGACAGCTTGGAGTTGAAGGGCAACAGCCCTCTCGATCACCTTGCTTAAAAATGGAAGATGGGAAACTGGTCTGTAATTATTCATATCCAGGGGATCTAGGAAGGGCTTTTTTAGAAGCGGACGTATAATTGCTTCTTTTAAACAAGCTGGAAAATTGCCCTCCCTGAAGGATGCATTAATAACATATCTTAAGTGTGTCTTAATCGCAACTCCTCCCTGGACAACCAGCCATGAAGGGCAGGGATCAAGAGGGCAAGTTGTCCTCCTTACCTTTCCAAGGAGCTTGTCTATGTCCTCGGTACTCACTGACTGAAACTGATCCAGTATAATCCTATTCACGGAGTTGTCGGACACTTCATTTGTAACCTCTGCTATAACACCGGCATCCAAATCGGCTCTTATCTGAGAGATTTTATCTGCGAAATGATTATTCAAAACATCACAGCAAGCTACATTAGGTTCTAACAACGAGTTCAGGGGAGTGGGTAACTGAGTCAAATCCCTTACCACCCTGAACAGCTCTGCTGGATGAGAAATCGCAGATGCAATACGTGCAGAGAAGAAAGTCTTCTTCACTGCATCTATTGCCACTCCATAGGAATAAAGGAATTCTCTATAGCGTGTCCTGTCAGATAAGAGTTGAGATTTCTGCCAGTTGCGCTCTAGTCGTTGTCCAGCCTGCTTCATATTCCTAAGTTCTACTGTATACCAGGGATTACGGTTTAAAGCAGGCTGGAAAGGACGCTTGGGAGCAATTGTGTCGATAGCCCTGGTAAGATCACAATTCCAGGTATTAACCAGGGCTTCGACAGGATCACCGGCGATACCAACCATAAAACCCTCAAGGGCTTTCTGGAATCCAATAGGTTCCATTAACCTTCGAGGGCGGATCATTCTAATAGGTCCACCACCCCACGAACATCTGGGGACCCACAGGTTGAGAACTACTGTACTAGATGGAATGCGAAACTGACCAGGTTGAGGACAGACATAAGCGGGGAGGGGGGCCAAATTTGAGCTATGCCCTCACCCTGTACACTCTGCACTACTGTAGCCTTCTCCCTCTCTAACTGCTCTGTACAAGTTTTGCTTATCTCCATAAGCCTATTCCACACATCCCATTGCCACCCTGGTGGATGTGTCCCAGGTATAGTGCTTGTTCCAGACTTACCTGCTGACTGCTGCTCACCATTGCAACTCCCACCTGCTACCAATGATGCAACTTGATAGATGTCTACTGGTAGCACATCTTCCTCCTCCTGGAAAAGCTTATCCAGGGCCTCTAAGGGCCTTTCTGCACTACACTGTTATAGTGCTGTTATTTCACTTTCCTGTGGAATTCTGGGGTTTGTAGTTTACTGAGGCCAAAGAGCTCTCCGGCTAAGGATTCTAAATGCCCCTCCCTAAACTGCAAATCTCAGGATTCCATAGGATGTTGAAGGTGGAATAATCACAAAATAATAGTGTAGTGAGGAAAGGCCCTAAAGGCACAAAACAACATGCAAAAATTATGTAAAATAAGTCCTAAACTATGAAGATTCTCATCAGTCCAGTAATCTTCTCAACAGAATATCTCAATAAACAAAAAACATGTTTTTAAACCATTTTTTCAATATTTTGGCATGTTCTTTCCATCCCTAGTCCATAAGCAAAATCCCAAACCAGGCCTGAGTAATTTCTTTGATGGACCACTAAAACATAACTAAAAAGGTGACTTTTGAAGTCAGTCAGGAAGATTGGTACCAACTCTGCTAGTCTTCAGACTTCATCTCAGGACTTTTACAAATATTGAAGAGTGTCTATTCTAGTTTTAATTTTCGCTGATCGTTACTGGATGTATTTTATTTCATTGTTTTAATATTGTTATAGTTTAATTAGTAATATTGTAATATGTTTAATTTGTAATATTATTGGCCATCTTGTTAGTCTTATGAAGGGTGGGATAAATAACTGAGAAAATATCGCTGTATGAAAGCTTCTCATTCCTACCAGCTTGTCTTCTTATTTAAATAATCATTTTTCAAAAGACCAGCAATGAAACTTCACTTCTGAGTGCTGATGACTTTTTAATGAAAAGTCAAGAAGATCAGAAGCTAATTTCTTTCCATTAAGCGATTCAGCTTTGAACATTGCAATATTAAATTCCCACTTTTCTGTTTGTTTATTAATTTTTCTTGCAAATTACAGTGGTTAATAGAATCCAAATTAGGCTAGATAGAGGAAGAAAATGATTCAGTGCATGTGAACTCTCCTTAAGCAGGGTCTTTAGTAGAGGATTTGCATCATATGTTTCCCTAGAGTACAAAGGATTTGAAGGACATGTAAAATGGAATTATGAGTGATGTAGCAAACATCTGTGATTCTCTTTTCCATTAAAATGTCTCAAATAGTATAGTGACAGATTTTCAAAGACTGCTATAGATTTACTAGCACACAAAGGAGGGTTGCCAGTCCATGACTTATCACAGGAGATCTTTGCAGCTCTCTTTCTCCCATTCAGGAAGGTTTGCCTGTCATTGCTGAGAACAATTTCACTAAGAAATATTACAGTTAGTTTATGAAGAACCCCCTTGGAACAAAAGTTGAAAACAATATCTGCAATAAGTATTGACTGTAATCCTATTGGGACCCTCTATCTGTATTATGTGCCATCCCTTTGATTTTAACTTATGGTAAGCCTAAGAATTGATGATCTCCCAAATATTCTTAAGGTCTTGCAAATTCTGGTCCTGAGTTCCTTTACTGAGTCAATCCATCTACCTTCAACTTCCCCCAACATTATTATCTTTTCCAATGAGTGATGTTTTCTCATGATGCATTCAGGGTATGATAACTTTAATTTAGTCATTTCAGCTTCTATTGAAAGTTCAGATTTGATCTGATTGAAGACCCATTTATCTTTTTGACAGATAAAAACCTGGTCACTATACAGGTGTAAAAAATATAGTGCAAGTGGGCTGACTGTCCTTTGTGCAGCCATCATTCCACAAGCACATGCATGTGCGTGCGCGTACACACACACGCACACTCACACCTGTTGCACACTTTCTGACTTGGTTGAGAGCTACTTTTGCAAAGCGAGTATCATCAAGGCTGTGACACAAATTTCACTGTTGCGTAGTTATGGGATCCAGCACAACCTGATTAATGTGAGTTCATTTAACACTAATCATGTGCCCTTTCGCACTATTTTAACCATAGTTGAAACATCTTATAGAATCCTGGGATTTTCAGTTTAGGAAGGGATTTTAGGATTCTCAGCCACAAAGGTGTACTGCCTCACCAGTTACAAACTCCAGAATCCCACAAAACAAAGCCTTGGCAGTTGAAGAGGAATATGGTGCTATACCTATGTAGCTTGGACAGTATTGGCTACAGTCTGCATATTTATTTTTTTGAGGTCCATATTTTGGTTTCTGATTTGTACAATGTTTCCTTCCGACAGGAAGAGAAGCAGGTATGAAATACAGGTGGCGTCTTGCCCAATATTATTACTCAACCTGCAAAATTTAGGAAGAGTTAGAGAATACTGCTCTGCAAATATTCTACCTACATCTACCTGCCAGTTCCTTCTTAAAGGAACTGTTAAAAATGACCTTCCAGGCCGGAGTGCTTTCAAAGTCATCCCACCACCCCCATGTCAGATTTATGGGCCTAAAGGTCCTATTAATCTATAATAAATTAATCAATTCTATAGTGAATTGTAGTGAATTAAATGAATGAGATCAAATCAGCATTGATATGATGATGTTAATTATCTTGGGATGGAGACTGGGGAGAAGTAATAAATATCCAGTCTTTTTCCTAGCTTTCTTACTTCTCCAGCTTATGTACATTGCCATGATTGTGTAAAGAACATACTGTATGCTGCTACTGATGTACAAGTAAACTAGTGAAATAAGACTTTTTCCACAGAATGTTTAAGATCAAAATGAATCTGTTATACTTGCAGATTGGACTGATTGCAACATTTCAGCAGCATTTACTGTTTAGACGTTGGCCATTTCTGCCGTAAACTGTTATAATGTTATTATTCCACTTTCAACATCTTGTGGAATTCTGGGATTTGTAGTTTACTGAGGCCAAAGAGCTCTCTGGCTGAGAATTATAAATGTTCTTTCCTAAACTGCAAACCCTAGGATTCCATAGGATGTTGAAAGTGGAATAGTAGCACTATAACAATGTAGAGTGGGTGGGTGGGCATAGAAGGGAGGTTTACATTAATGAGCTTACACTGACATATCAACATGGTATGAGAAGATGCAGTCTATCCCCTTTAGCTATCCATTTAACTTCTAGATGTAGTTCATAGGGGTTTGTTTTCACAATTTTCCTCGAATTCAAGGTGGAAAGAATTCAAGATTAACAACATTCAAATGTGGAGGAAAGCAACCATGACAAATTCTTCTATCCAAGGCCAGGGCTTTGCATGCTTAACTCTTCAAAGTCTGGCTATGAATTTCTCCATATTCTCTATATTCAACCCTGTGTGGACTGAAATTAGGATAGCTGCTACTTTTAGTTTTTGAGAATTAACTTTTGGAATAGTCTCACAATATCCTTTTGGCTGTTCTAGCAAAATTACTACATAAGCACTAGCCTTATTACTTTATTGTGTTGGTTCATCTCCTTTCTAAACATTGTATTTAAGCACTTTCTTAAACTCTTTAAATTACATTTGTCTAATTCCTTAAAATCCTTAATCTGCCTGCCTGCCTTAAAAACAAGACAAAACAAAACAAAACAAGAGTTCTATGTACAGATGTATATTAGAATTATTGCCAGTTAAATGTGTCCATGCCAAGTACTGGTGCACACATTGAATCTGGCCAACACAAATAACTGAGGATTTTACTTTTATTCATTTTTGAAGAATGTTCACCAAATTCTCAAATTCTATATTCAAAGAAGAAAGGACTTATTGGATTTTTTTTTTTTAAAAAAAAATCCTTGATACTGGAGATGTTTCCATTTTAAATGTTACATATTGCATTAAGGGTATAGGAGGTATATCTGAAAAGGCTGAATATCACATTATGAGGCTATTACAGAAACTAAGGCTTATTCTTACAATAATGTTTCAGGTTTTGTTCTATTCAAGCATACAGAAGTTAATTATACTGTTTTGATATCAAGTGGCAGTGGATAGGTTCCATGTCAATGAATCCACCCCATGTTCTAGTCCAGTGGTTCTCAACCTGTGGGTCCCCAGATGTTCGTGGACTTCAGCTCCCAGAAGCCCTGAGCATTGACCATATTGGCTGGGGCTTCTGGGAGCTGAAGTCCACAAACATCTGGGGACCCACAGGTTGAGAACCACTGTTCTAGTCTGACCTTTAAAGGAACCATCCAACATGTTGCTCACTGCTGGATTCAGCACTTTGGATAGTTCATCTAAAGTCTGGACTAAAAAGCCAAAGCAGATTTACTGCCCTGCTGAAATGGAAGCCACAATATGCTACTATCTAATACTAAATGTGTATGATGTTATAATAAAACACCTGTAGTTTGTCACTGGGAAGACAATCTCATGTTGCTTGTTTGATTCAAGAATATTTGGGGAGAGATAGGCAAGGTAGAAGGCAGTAAGAAAAGAGGAAGATCACATGACAGATATATAGACTCATTCAAGGAAACCACAGCCCTGAATCTGCAAGACCTGAAAAGGGCTATTGATGATAGGGTGACTTGGAGTTCCTTCGTTCATAGGATCTCCATAAGTGGAAGTTGACTTGATGATAGTTAACAACTAAGTGAAGAAGGGGCTTCAAGTTCAAGGAAGTGTTCTGCTAAAACTCCAGATGCTTCCACATAGAAGGGGGATAAACTCTCAATACCATGATGCATTGAGAATTGAGGAGGGGCTTTCTGATATCTATGTGAGGAGGACATTAGAGAGAAGAAATTTATGACAAATTTCAGTATATGGAAATGGAGGGAATGAAAGAAGAGGCAATGGGAAGAATTTTTCCAATTGATGGCATAATGTAGATAGTGGGAACTGCTGTTCCTTTGATGAGAATGTAGTTTTTTGCTCTTGGCCACTGATGAGATATATATTTTTCTGGATCTGGGTTGTATAACAGAAAAAGTTTCTCTTCCTGGGAGAAGGTGGTGGAATATCTATAAATATTCTGAGTCCTCTGCATGTTGTGCTATTGTTGTTATTACCTTGGTTTCACAGTGTGTCAGGTGTTATTGACAGGAATTTTGGATAATCTGTGATTTGGCTTTTATACAAGAATCTGTGAGGTATACTTGTTCTAAGTAGTGTCACTTTTTGTAATTGGACTATTATGATCCTTCCTGTGTCAATTTCATTCACAGGTTTTGTCAGTTGGTCTAGAATCATCATCATCATCATCATCATCATTTCATTATAAGGTTAATATACTGTTGATTCAGAATTGTGGATTTCCATTGAGTGCCCCAGTTCTAGGGACCGTCTTCTTATACCACAATCCAATGATGGTGCCCACTTTTTTTTCAATGCAGGAATGCAGGGGTATAAGGAGAACTATTTTGACTCCCTCCCATCCTGGTTACTATTTTGGAAGTAGGTAACTGTAGTGTAGAAAATGAATATTATCTATACTTGTCATACTCCTCAAATTAGCTCTTGATGGCCTCCATTAAATGCATCACTTGACTGTGGATGGACACTTCCTCCCTCTCTTCATTCTTCAAGGCAGGAGCTTTAAAAATGCAGAGCAAGGGGAAAAGGAAGAACAGACTGGTGAAATATATTTCTGTGTAAGCCTTTCTAAGGTTACTGATTTGAAGGTGATTTTTTTTTAAAAACTCACCCAGCTCATTAAGCTGCTTTATTATTTTTGCATAGAGCTCCTTTTTAAAGAGGCCTATGTTTAGTTCTGCTGTGGAGGAAGAGTCCTTGGAAACTCCCCAAACCAGATGTCAGCTCAGCAGGTCTCCAAGGGAACAATTACAGAAATCACACAGAGAGCTGGTCTAGTAGAGGGATACATGAAAGATTAGCTTTCCTCTGTGAATTGGCAGCCTGCATTTTGCTAACTGTGGTAGGGCTCTGATCTTAATCTCCAAAAATAACAAACGCTTCTAATTTTACCGCAGTCTTTTTCACTGGCAGTGTGTGGTATGTCTTCCCCCGCTTCTTGTTACAGCAGCTTCTCCCCCCTCACTTTTTTCTTTTGTTGTTGGTTATATCATCCTGCTGCTCAAAATACATTTGGTCACCATTTTGGCACTAAACTTGGGATGGAAACAAATGTGTTCAATAATAACTTTAAAAAAGACAATGGAAAATGGCACTCTGCATGCAGTTGCCTATTTGGAAAGCTGGCTGAATTCTAATTATTTCCTGGACATTAACAGCTTTATTTTTTGCAGTATTATTTTTTTCCCCAGGATAAAAATGGTAGTTCAAATCAAAGGGATGCACTGTTCTCTGCAGATGATACTCCTGCAGTAATATAGTTAAAGAAAAGCAGGAAATGTTCATGTAAGATTGAACTGATGGAAGGCAAGAAACATCTGCTGTAAAATTGTGAGTGAGCATCTTCTAAGCAATTGCCAGTGAAAATAAGGGATGTCTTGTTACAGAAGAATATGCAAGTGCATCCAATATCTTCTATTTGCTTGGATTTCTTCCTGGCTTTTTCTGCTTCTTGATTGTTCCACAACTACTTTGGGGAGGATGGAGGAAGATTCCAATCCAAGTTAAGCTGACGACTTCTAAATTTCACTGTTTTAGTGGAAATTAAAGATGTGCTTGTTGTCCTGTGCTGCAGAAAGTCCTTCTAATTTTACATTGGCAGTGGGGCAGTTGCTGCAGTGAGGCTCCTCCTGCAAATGTAATGTACATGGTTTGGGCCGTAGAAGAGCAGCCTTTATTAATATGAAATTCCTGCTAATCTGGTTAACATTCTCCTCTTCCTTTATATGCCTGCACGGAAATTGAAGTCTGTCAGAGTTATAAGTTATGCTTGGTAAATATTAATTGCCAATAGACCTTGATGCATCAGGAGGGGAGTTTCCTTCTGTTATAGTCTGAACACTTGCAGGGAAGGGCAATACGTCGTTGCCTGGACGCCATGTCCATCTTGCAGAAATCAGGCCTCATTTTAAAATACAAGCTGGAACTTTCTCACCAATCCCCACCCCACCCCACCCCACTTTCCCTCCTGCTGACAAGGAAATGGCACCCTTGATGTGTTTGGGAGAACAATCAGTACTTAGCTGACATGTTCACTTCACTAAATGGAAGCCCTACAAAACTGGTTCAGACTGGTATATAACACCCATTGCAAGGTAATGTGTATTGTCCAGAGATGTTGGGAAATCCCATCTGGATTTGAAAGAGAGGAAATGGCTTTATCAGACTGGCTTTGTCCTATATGCATGAAATCTATTGTCTGCATCTTGTCATTACCAGTACCCAGAGGACAAGGAGCACAGGTCATATTCAAATCTAAACTTTTGAAGAGAATAACATTCAGGTCACATTAAACCTTCTCAGAAGGCATCCCCTTGAATCCAAGTGATGGTCCCCAAGTTAAGAAAGGGTTAAATACAGATACACAGACTCAGAGTGCAGCTGCTTCCCCTAAGAGGAGAAACAACAACAAAAACAATCTGTTTGTAGACAGAGACTTGCAGACCTGTACCCCAGATAGAAAAAGGCTGAAAGATGGATCCAAGAAAAATGCCAGAGGAGAGACTTCATGGATACAGACCAGAAAGAGCCTGGAAAGATCCCAGAGAACCCCCCAAGAGAAGAACCTGCTACCCTGTTCTCCAGCCGCCCAGCCAACTGCACTCTTCTTCCCACTGCAGGGCGAGGCAATCCATGCATTTCTGTTAGTTTGCAGTCCCTTAAGGCTTTGCTGCAGACCTTTAGCCCTCTTACTTTGGTCAGAAGTAGGATTTTTTTAGCACCCCTGTCATTCTCCCTGTCTTTTCTTTTCTTTCTTTTCTCTTGAGAGACAGCTTGTATTGAGCATAGATTGTTCTGTTGGGTTCTGCTGCTCTGTCTTATAATAAAGGAATAAGTATTTATGTTTCAAAATCAGTTTGTCTTTAACCTGCTTCCCTTTTCTTCCCTTGTTTTTGGAGCTAGTCTGGTTAAGTGTCCATTTTTATAACCCACAGCCTGTGAAGTCCTGCAGAGAAAAAGAGAAAAACTCTGTCCTATAGGGACGGAGACAGGGGGGCAGTTCACCCCAGGTGGCATTTTTTGGGGGGTATCCTGGCCCATAGCCATGCCCCACACACCCTGGCCACCCTCCCATGCACAATGGCCATGCCCCTTGTGCTGCAGCCCCCCTTCTTCTGCCCTCCCAGACACGGTCCAAGCTCCACCATTGGAGAAAGTTCATGGCACAGTAAACCCAGTGCACAGCTCTGAACACAGGGCCCTCCTCTATGTCTCTCTAGTGGGGGAATACATTATGGAAGGACATGGAAGAAGCACCCTGATGTCTACTATAGCACCTGTTATATATACTGTTATATATAAAACTCTCTTTTCAAAGGCCCAAGTGGCACCAGCACTATTGTCATTCATGTGCCAAGTCACAGAAATTCTTTTTTTATTAATGCCTTTGGAGGCTAACTGATTTTATCCAATTTGCACATGTACTACAGTCAGTATTATTTTAAATTGCTTTAACTCATTTTAAATTATCTAGTTTAATGGGTTGAATGATTTAATATCTTTGTAGTCTTTTAAGATCTACATTATTATTATTATTATTAGGCTTAAATGGATTTAATTTTATTGTATTTTAATAAATATACTATAGTGGGGATAATTTTTAGAATAGAAATGTAACCTTGGGTTTTTCTCACAACCTTTGTGGCACAGGGAGAAGCTACCTAACCTTATGGAATCCTTAGTAACTTTGGCTGGAATTTGCCCATAATTTTGCCTTGAATCATTCACGTAGTAAGTACTTAGCTAGTCATGCTAGGGTGCATTGGTTTTGGTACCTAGTTGTATTGGGGTCTGCTTTATTTTACGCTGATATATTGTGTCCTGCTGAGGTAGTGTTCCCATTTGCCAACCCTACCCCAGGCATTTCTTTTCTCCTCTCACATCTGAGTTTGCACCAGATGTGCCAATTATACCAATTCATTACCATTTTGCCTTTGCTTCACGTAGGCTGAAGGAGGTGAGTGTAGGTTTTAACTGCTTACTCGGTAATGATGCCTCGGGGTGCTCAACATGATACCTTCCTTCACTTCTCCATTAACATCATTGTTCCATGACTTGAATCTATGCAACAGGAGAGACTCTTCTGTCTGTCCTGCTACCTTCTCATGCTTGTTTAGTGGGAAGAAGGGAAAAGGCCTTCATGATGGCTGCTCGCAGATTTCAGAACGCTCTTTCCATGGTGGTTGGGATGGCTCTCTCCTTGATATCCTTCTCCTGACAAGTCAAAACATTAGGCTTTTAGAAACTGACTGAGTTTAATATTGCATTGTGTTGTTTTATTATCTGTACAGATTTCTTGCTTTTTTAAAAACATAGCTTTTGTATTTGTATTTTAAATGATTGCTATATAGTTTTTAATCTGTACTTTTTATACATAAATTGTAAGCTGCTGAGTCTTATTGGGAAAAAAAGGCAGGATATAAATGAATAAAAGCATAATAATATCCTTCTTGCTCCATATTTGAATATTCACTATCAGATTATTTAGAATATGCACCTCCATTCCACCCACCCACATACATATGCACACCAAACTCAGAGGCCCCTAGCCACTCTGGATACATTAGGGCGAAAAAGAAGAACTTGTTGCCCTGAAGGCAGCTTGTCAGGTTCTCACTGCAACTCCACAGCCATGTGTTGTAGAGAACTAGCAAGAGGATGAGGTCTTCCAAACTGAAATACTACTTCATATCTCTCTTTCTTTCCTTCTCTCATATGTCTAATGAAGCTTTTGCATATGAGAAGGTCTTGCTTTGACCTCATTTGGAGTCCACTTGGAACAAAGCATCTGATAAGCTTGGAGGGAAAATTTTGATATCAGAAGGAAAATTTCTCTAAAGCATAACAGGCAAAGTGTGGCCCTGGGGGCACACATAGCTCTCAACTCGCCCTTCCTGAATTGCCCTTTCTGACCAAAAAAAGAAAATGAGCTTCCAGAAGAAACAATTCCGTTTTTAGATAAGTTATAGTCCTTCCTCCATTTAATAACAAAACAGTCATCCATTTTTCACTTCAGATGTGGATTGCCAGTATGACCTTCAGATATGGCTTGTTTGGCAGTTCATTTAGCTTCAGGGCAGAATATAAGGCCCTGCACCTTCTGCAATTATCCCCTGCTGTAAGGGGATGGGAACTCAATTATATAAACCCAGAGTTTGGATTAATTGTATATCTTTATCAAAAGATATATCTGGGCCCTTTCTGTTGTGCATTTTACAAAGTCACATGGGTTATTGCACACAAATTTGGAGTATCTACAAGAAAGAAATGAAAGGCACTGAGTGGCTTTATCTCTTCTGGCAAGCAGTGAAGATAGGAAAGAGATTAAAGCATATTATAATCGGTGCACACCGAACTGCATACAACATTGATTTCCTGGAAATTGAAGACAACTTTATTAAAAGCTATGGATATGGAAGCTGAGAATTAGACATAAAGCTATTGATATTTAAGCTTAAAGAAAATACATACGTGACTTAACTTTCCAAAAATATGCCTTTCTTATCAGCCCAAGCAATTTTTATCTAAACAAGACTTTTTTTCTTATTTGGTAGGGTGAACCCAAGCATAAATTAGTGTAAGCAACATTAAATTGCTGTGTACCCTGAAGTCTTCATAGCATACAGGAAAGCTGTGATAAACGTTGTGGTTGTAAGAGCCAACAATTTGAACAACTAGCTCTATGCACCCAGGAAGCCCTGAAGTTCTTGTTTTTCAAACAGTAACCTCTAGTGCTCCACACCAAACCACATTTGAAATGGAGGAGATGTTCAAAGGCAGTTTTAATATGACATGTGGGTATACTCTTCAAAGAAGAAAAGCGAATGGCATGCCAAAATTGTTCGATACCCCTGAACCGTAGCCACAGTTGAGAAAGTCTGCTCAAAATTTAATTAAAACATTACAAATCTGACTTGGCAGGGGCTGGGACTTTGTGCTGGCTGCATTTTGATGGCAAGCATTACAAGTTGCTGACATTGATATTCCAGACCAAAGAATAATGAATATTAGTAAGTCACTACTTAGTACACTACCAGATGTAGGTAAAGTCATACATGAATATAAATGGGCTTAAGCATTCCTATCATCTTCTATTTTTAAACCATAGAGATAATTGACCTGATGCTATGTAATATTAATTTTTACCATGAATATAAATGTTGTTGGCTAATTTCTCCTCCCTATTGATGCTTGATGTCGATAAAACAAATTGGGAGAAAAGACTTTTATGATTCTCACTTCTGATACATATTGTTTTTGTACTGCATGGGTGTGAATTGAATGTAAATTACTTATATATTCCCATATTAATACATATATATTAACATTCTGTTTACAAGCAGAACTGGATGAAAGTTCAATAACATTAACAAAAGTCTGTGTGTGTTCCTGTGTCTCACAGTCCTAGATATGTCTAGTAAGAAACAAATATCATCGAGTTTAGTAGAACTTATTGCAAACTAAGTCAATGTAGGCTGGATTGCAGCCTTGATTGCAAAGTGACTCTGTAAGGAGATCTTTGTGCACATCTCTTTTCCTTCCTTCATGAATTTGTTTTCATTTCCTCCTCCCCATGTTGAGAAAATGCAAAGCCCAGTTACAAATACAAAAAGCCAAGGGAAAGAAGAAAAGAGAGAAAGTCTATGTCAGACATGCCTTCCGTACATTTTGAGAGACAACTGGTCCCCAGGTCTATTTGTGACAATAGAAGCCAGTGGTTTTCTCAGAGGAAAGGTGCTTTGGAGAGATATTATTTAATCCTGTCATTGGCTCTTATTGCACAGCATCAGTACTCACGATAATACATAGCACTTTAAAAGTGTCTTTGAGCATACAAAGGATGTTTCCTACATTAATACTGATAGATACCTTAACCCACCGGTCAGTATGACTGTTCTTATTTTGTAGGTGGGAGGAGAGCATGAGGATGAACAAAGGAAGATCTGGGTAGTTTTAAATACTTCAGGCAGGTCCATCAAACCTTTTGGAATCTTGGTTCTTCGGAAAACTATTCCTGTTCAACATCTACATCTTCCATGGTTGTCAACGGTTTACAAACCCCATGAGGAGAAAAGGTGGTAAAGAAAAGGGGTCATGGGAGTGCACAAAACACCTTGAGCATGGAAGAGAAATGTGAGAAGGAGAGGCTAGACGAGCACAAGAGAGGAGGAAGAGAAAGCCAGTGAAGAAGAGAAAGAATTTCAGGGAAAAGAAGGAACCAGGGGAAAAAAGAAAACACAGTGGGGAGGGGGGAATGAAGATGTTTGTATTTGTAACCCCTACAAATCTGGTATAGGTAGAATAAATGCTGGGTTGGAGGAAAGGAGAGACCACTAAGAAGAAAAAGGGTGGGGAAAGAGAAGAGAAATAGTGTTGTGGGGAGGAGGAGAATTGGTTTTGAACCCAGATATAGCTGGATGCTTTTGCTAGTGTTTGAAAACGGGGAGAAAACTACTACAATATGGGAAAAGTATTACTTTTGACTGATATACTGCAAGGATGCAAAATAGTAATTCAAAGAGCTGAAGCGGCGATCTCTCTCTCTCTCTCTCTCTCTCTCTCTCTCTGTGTGTGTGTGTGTGTTTGTGTGTGCTGGCACCAAAACTCCTACATTGTTTGGAAATGCTGATGGCTATGTCCCTTTCATGAAGCCCTGGTGGCACAGTGGTTACATGCCAGTACTGCAGCCACAATGTTATGAGTTTGATCCTGCAGGGCTCCAGGTTGACTCAGATTTCCATCCTTCGGTAGGTTAGTAAAATGAGTACCCAGCTTGTTGGGGGCAGTTAGCTAAGCACATTGTAAACCACTTAGAGAGTGCTTTGCACCGATAAGTAGTATAGAAATGTAACTGCTATTGCTATTGCTTTCATCAGGGATGAGGTAGTAGGGATATGGACACAAAAGGTGGCAGGTGTGTGCATGAGCCCAAACTGCTCACTTGTCTGCAAATGAGAGAGCAGTTTCAGTGCCCACTCTCCCTCACCCACCCCACTGCCACGTCCTTGACAAAAGGGATACAGCACTAGGCATGTGAGTGTGCCCAAATTATGACACTGGAGACCAGGATTTTAATCCCCACTTGGTCATGGAAACCCACTGGGTGACCTCAGGCAAATCATATTCCATCAACATCAGAGAAAGGCAAAAGCAACAAGTCTTGTCAAGAACGTCCTCATGTTACATTTGCCTTAGGGTCACCATAAATTAGTTTTCAAAGGGGAGTGAAAAGTTGGTTAGAAAGAACCTCCTCTTGTCAGCAGCACTTTGTTGTTTTGTAGCTTCACTTCTGAGTTATGGCAACCCCAAGGTGAACCTATCATAGGATTTATTTTGGGAAAATCTGTTCAGAGGGGGGTTCACCTTTGCTTTCCTCTGAGGATGAGAGAATGTGACTTGCCCAAAATCCCCCAGTGTCTGAGCAGGCATTTGAATCTTAGGCTCCAGAAGCCTTTAATAAATTAATAAATAAATGTGTGAATATTTAAATAAATATTTGAGTATTTAAATCTTGAGTTAAGTCTTTGGGGACCCCAGTAACAAATAATAATTACAGAGGTTACTCAGTAAAGAAAAGGTCACGAACTACAGCAGTGTAGGGATGCAAATCCTTGACTATTTCATCCTCATATTTAAGGATGTTAGCACATACCCCCACTCTGCAAGATGTGCTATTTTCATAATTGGACATATTTTACAACTGAAACACATGTTTGAAAATGGATAACTTATGACCTGATCAGACATGATCAAGTCATAAGTTCAGAGAAGATTAGGCGGAAACCCCTGATGTTAATGGGTTTGGGATAATCCTCTCAATGATCCAACCTCCGAATATAATAGTTAATAAAACTGCTTAGGTGAAGCAATTAGTACATGCACATATACTACCAAGACCTTTTCCATTTACAAAACATTAAGAGATTGTCAGTACTCCCATCAATGTTTTTTGTCCTAAAGTTTAGGCAATCATCCCATTCTGGACTCCTTTGTCAGTTTCATGGGCAAGCCACTACCACGTTGTACATGCACCCTCTTTCAGACCAGGAAATAGGGTATAAAAACCCTAGCTCCAACCCCAGTAATTTGAAGTACTTTGGATGTAGTACATGGTGCCCAGATCTCTGTTTCTCTGTGCTACCCTCAGACTAGCTCTCTGAGCCACTCTGTTTCAACCTTCTGGTTCAGGACTGGTAGTTATCACCCTTTACACCTATTTCTCTCTATCCAGCCTTCTTTTCCCCATTTTTCAATAGCCTTGTGTCATTCTTGAGAGTGTCTGATTTCTTGGGTATTTGCTAATTTTCAATAAAATACTCTATTTAAATTTTAACTGGAGTCCTCTCTACACTTAGTACCAGTATACACTGGTGAAATGATCCTGCATTACCCTCCTCTCACAGGCCTCCTTTGAGCTATAATTTTCCAACTTCTGACATTGCTGGTGGACCTCAAAGTCCCCACCTTTTAGGGTAACAAGGATGGACAATTACTGTAATTTTCCTCCCTCTACAGGGGAAAAGAAATCCTCACAGTAGTTTCTTTGTATTCAAGCAAGTGTCACAAAGCCCAGAGGATTTTTTCTACACAGAAAGACATATAGAGTTTTCATGTCCCCCCCAAAAAAAAGATTTTTCTGCCCAGAAAACTTTTTTTTTAATTTTGAACAAAATTCCCCATATGATTTACTGTGCAGAAAAATCCACTTCTAACATTTTGAGACATTCAAATACTAGGAGAATATTGTGTGAAAGTTTCACTACTCTTATCATTTTTCCTTATAGGATTTCCCAACTTGCAGAAAACCCATTGTTCAACCTAGAAATCAATAACAGAGAATATCCTTACCATCCATATCCCAGACAGTTGTGAGCTGCCACTTTGCTGCCTCTCTTCAGAGTTATTCAGCATTTTGTTGCAGCTGGATATCCTTTGCTATTCCTCATACACAGACTGATTTCTAGAGGGGCAAACATCAATTAACTGTTCAAATATCAGTGGATTTTCAAGGGTGATCTAGGAACCCTACTCCCCTGATGCCTTTATAAAGCCCCAGAGCACAATAGCTTTCCATAAAATGTATGTATTTGGCTGCCATCTGGTTCACTAAAATTGCTTTTTTTCAAGAGAGTTCCCTCCTAATGTGCCAACTTCCTTATTATGACATGAAATATATTCTTCAAAGCCAATGTGGCATGAAACAGATTCGTTAATTTTTATACATTATGTTCATGGTAAGTACGCATTTCAGCAAGTGTGCAATTATCCTACTGAAATTTTCCTTACAGATACTTCCTCGGTGCTGTTGTAAGGAGCATATGGTTGCAGTCTTATTGCTCTGTCCATGTCTTTAAAATGAGGGCTTTTTAAAAAACAGTTTCTTTTTAACAGCTGTTGGTTGCAGAGTTCTTCAGATAGGATTTTTTTTCCCCCAAAGCCAAACATTTCTTCAGCCAGCATAATGATTTGCCCCTCAGCAATGATAGGCTGGCACCCTTTAACGCAAAAGCAGCACTTCGGATTCTACCATAAAAGTAAATGATAGCCATACATTATTATGGAGACAGAGTCAGAGAATCATAGCACTGAAAGTGACCCCAAGGGTTATCAAGTCTAATACCCCGCTATCACAGGCATTCACAGCTAAAACACTTCTGTGAGAAGGCTACTCAGCTTCTGTTCAAAAACATCAGAGGAAAGAGAGATCATCTTATCCTGTTGTCAAACAGCACTTAAATCCAGATATTCTTCCTGATGTTTAGTCAGAATCTCCATTCTTGTAATTTGAATCCATTGGTCTGGCAGAACCTTATGGAGCAACAGAAAACAGGCTCTCTCTGTCTTCTATTTGACAGTCCTCCAGATATTTAAAGATAGCTGTCAAAACACCTCTCATTTTTCTCTTCTCTGCAATACACATACAGCTCCCTAAATCATAGGACACAGTTGTGATAGGAAAATACCAGCTTTTGGTTATGCAGATATCTGAGTCAGGTATCATGTGCTCCTCTTAACTGTGTTACAGACTGAATCCTGCTTGCTTTATGAAGTTGAGATGACATAGCCCTTATATTTTCACAAATGTCTGAGGGAGCAACCGGATTGTACCTGCTGGTCATATTCACAGGAGCCATATGACCATATATGCTTAGGAATCTTCAGAGTTTGGAAATAATGCATTACAAATCATGATGCTACCTGTAACATATTATTTTGGGGCTATCAAGGACATAACACTATTCCTTTAGCAAATGACAACTGGCCACATTGTCACTTCTTTGAGTGCAGAGAATAACATTTGCTCATGGCTTTTCCCCATTATTTCTAGGGGGCTAAAATGCTTTCTTGGGGGCATTTTGAAGATTTTTTTTTCACATAATTTTATACATTCAGATTTTCTTATTAGTTGATGGAATTTTGGGGAAAGGAACAACAGTGAACTAAAAGTAATAAGCAATGTCAGGAATTCTTTTAAAGTTTTGTTACAGTAATGATAACATATCTCATGTGGGATCCCTGTTATTATCATTTTTTTATTTAAATTTTTATTACAAAGAAAAAGCAAAGACAGTTCTTCAATAACACCATATTCAAATTCCTTATAAAAATCTTCCCCTAAACTCATTACTTTCAACATTCATCTTTTTTTCTAAGTAAGGTTAAATTAAAACAGAACATAGGTTGTATTTATACTTCCTTCTCACCTTTCCTTTGAAATCATTCGTCTATCTGTATCATACACTTCCTTTTCATTTGTTATCTTCTTCCATTAAATTTTGTCTACTCTGAGCAACTCTATTTATACTCCACCTATTAGTAATAGAGATTTATACATACTCAAATAACTTTCTAAATGAGATCATATAACTTCAAATTCGATTGTATCTTACTCAGGCTAATAGTTTTCTAACCTATGATTAGATTACATGGGGTCCCTGTTATGAGTTACATGACAAACCAAACTACTTTGAAAATTCAGCTTTCTTATGTTGGGCAAATTTCTATGTGAGAGATAAGCTGGCTTCTCCCAGGACTCTCCCTAATGAAGAGGAAACCTACATTATTATCTCCCTATGTGGAAACAGATCTTCTGCACTTAATAGTCATGTGCTTCCACATGCTTTGCTCCACCGTTCCTATTACAGAGCCCTTTCACACTAAACAATTAGAACACTATGGTTCCATTTTGACTGCTGTGACAGCATCCTATGGAATCTTGACTTTGTAGTTTGGCGAGGCAGTGGAGCTCTCTGACTGAGAAACCTACCCTACGCTAGATGTCCTATGATTCCACAGAATATTGCCATGAGTATAGAGTATAGATGTGTGGTATGAAAGGACCTCAGGGGCCTAGAATGGAGCAGCTGTCTGAAAGGGGCACAACTTAGGGGAGGGACATATGTTGGGCGTATAGCAGCAAGTGTGGCAGCTGGGACAAAAGAGGCATGGGGGGGGGATTCTGATTAATTAATTAATTAATATGTTACCTTTCTCCCTGCATTGGACTCAAGGTGGTTTGTTCTCCCTCCTCCCCATTAGCATTCAAGCCAGTAAAAGAAGTGTTTAGCATTTTTGCAATCTTTTTCCAGGGGATTTGTTGGGTAATTGTGATGGCCTGAAGGTACCTCCGTTAGTTGAATCCAGTAGAAGCTCCTAGCCCACATGTCAATGGGACAGTGAATCTACTTTAGGTTTCAATCTGACCATTAAAGAAACTAACCAAGGTGCTGAGCTTATTTTGTGGAAAAGATTCAGTGTCTTTTATATGTCTTTTAAAATTGAGACTAAAACTGAGAGCATATTCACCAGTCCATTGACATGGAAGTCACTGGACATCACTAGTAAGATCATGGGTAGTGGCCAAGGTAAACTATGACAAACATGTATGTGTGTCTGTCTGCAATCTGACCTATGTCTTTAATAATGACATTATCAGTACAGTGCCATAATTGCCTTAATGTTCAGTGCTTCATTTTGGCTCTTTTTCTGCCTTTGGGTACAACGTTCTGGTCATTTAATTGCTTGGTTCACTACTTTGTATTTTAAAATGTAATCATACATGTACATGCACAAGTCATTTATGAATATCTGACTCCACTACATTAATTCAAGTTAGTTAAATTCATAAAATTCTTCACTAACCAGTCTGACTTCTAAACATTATTTCGAAGCTGTAGTTTGCCTTCACTTCCTATTTTCATTTTGATTTGCGACAGGCACGCTTCCTGTATTCCTGTGTGCTACTTCAGGCTGTGGGAAAAGATAGACCCAGAGAACCAAGCCAATAAATGGAGGGAATCAATCTTTGCATCAGCAACAGAATACATTAAGAATGATGCCATGAACCTGTTCTTGTGTTCATTGTTACTCAGTGAAAGTGACCATGAATATATGTACTTGTTAGTGAAGGATAAATTACTTCTGAACATTCTAGATAGGAGCAGATGAGGTGCTGAATATCAGATGAGCTTCTGCAAAGAATCCAGATATCTTGTTTAAGTACCTTCTGAACACATTCATCCTCTGATTTTCAGAATATTTCTAGGAATGTGTTGAAATATATTGGTCTTTTCAATTCATCAGTTCAAGTGAAACTTGCCCATAGTTTCTGTTAATACTACAGAATTAAAATGATTTTACTGTCAATCCATCCCAAGGTACCTTTTGTTTCTTTCTGAGTACCCCACTAAACAGCTAAATTTGTTAGAATGGAGCTGAGACAATTAAAGTAGTATAAATTTATATAATTGTATAAGGTAGAGATACTTCAAGATGGCTGGATGTTGATGATCTTATAAAACCTAGCTGATTTCTCCCCAAACTCAACTACTCTATAAGCATACAACTGGTGCCTATGTTGTTTACTTTTTGTACAGGTCAAAGATTTGTCTTTAATCTCATTGCAGTCTGACAGGAGATTTATCATTGGAAAATATTGGTCTTTGCCCTTTTCTGGGAAGTAACATAAGACTTACGGGTTCTTTTTTTGTTAGTCCCAGAGGGCAATTCTAGAATATTGGCTATCATGTAATAAAATGTTATTTCGTGTTTTCCACTTCCTGGAGTGTTAGGAAGTTTGTGTGTATGGGAGAGGGTGTAGTATCTGTTTTCCTGAGAGATGTGGGTGTTAAAGAACTCACAAGGATTTCTTGGGGAGAGGTTAATATCTTTTTCTTACCAATAGGCAACTTGAGTATGGGGGAGTGAGCAGAGCAGGTCTTGAAACAACATCACTTTCTTGAAAGAAAACTGTTTATTCCTTGGATCCTGTATCAAAGGCTTTCTCTATCAAGCCAATGGCAAAATACAAAATCCCAACTGCCAGATTATTTCCTTGTACTCACACTTTGCAGCAGCTGGCAGCCATAAACTGTAAAAAGCAATAATTATTAGTTTAAAGAAGCAACCATCAGTGCCAGTGAAGGGACTCGTCTTTAGCTATAAACTGAAGTATAGATTCTAGAATGAATGTTACTTCATTATTTAACCTAAGAGATGTAAAGAAAATCCATATATTTTATTTATCCACAGAGAAAAAAGTTGTTTGGACACATACAGAAATCTTGTTGAAAAAAATTTCAACCCTTACAAGATTTTTCTGCCTCTTAGCATTAGCTAAAACACAATGGGAAAAAAAGAATATTGTATCAGAATATTGTATTGTATCTACAAACTTTGGGTTTTTTCCTATGAACTTTGTATGAAACCCATCTTTTTTCCATGCAAAAATGGTCACAATATTTTCACCAATTTTTGTCAAAAAGATAATCAAAAACTGCACATAACTCTTGTGATTTTTTTCAGCAGAGAATTTTTTTTTAAAAAAATCTTTCATTCTTACATGGAAGAATATAAATAAGCAAAGATACATGCCCTTTCCAACCATAGCCGTTTACTGCTTCATCTCTTTCCTGCCAAACTTCTTACAAAGGGAGAAACAGTGCACTCCTTGTTCTTTCTCCCCTGTTGAGGAAAACATTTGTTCTTTATGATGAAGCACTGACAGTTTGGACCATTGGATCTGGCTTGCATGTATTCAAATTGGTTTTCTTTTTGCAGAGGAGTAGCCATGTCAGTCTTTTGTATCATAAACAGTAAAGCATCTTTTTATACCTTAAAGACAAATTTATGGCATAATCTTTATGGACAATACTCTGCTTCATTAGATGTATGGAGTGCTACTGAATGATAGGTACAGGCATATACATTTGGTTGGGCTAGAAAACTGTATGTATTGATGTCTGAAAGAAATAAGTAGCAGATGGTATGGACAGTGATGGTGTTAATAGCAGAAGCCATTTGGATCCATTTGTTTGTTAATACAGACACCCCGGCATATATTAAATATGGTGATGAACAACTGCAAAGAAGCCATGAAGCATCCCTCTGTGAGTCCCACCTGCTCTTCTAATCCCCATCTCTTTCTTCAGCCACACATCGGCCAAAAATGGTTTCTGGAAGTGCAGTGATGTATGTCTGGTCTTCGTTTTGGAATATATTTCTGAAGAAAGAGGTGATTTGGGGATAGAATGGCATTTTCATCATTACCATACATTTTGTCATCATTTGGGTGTGAAAAACATCCCAAAATTATAAAACTTTTTTGAACTTGTGGGCTTTGGATTGACTAGTTTGGAACTTTCCCACAGCCTGAAGTAGCACATAGGAATACAGGCAGCAACAGTAAGCTTCACTTTTTAATCATGGTAACTGTGATATGAGAGATAGGATGGTCTGAGGTTTGAGCCTGGAGACCAGGGTTCAATTCTCTGCTCAGGCATGGAAACCACTGGGTGATCTTAGGCATGTCACACACTCTCAGCCTCTGGAAAACCCCATGATAGGTTTGTTTTAGGGTTTCCATACGTCAGAAATGACTTGATGGCACACAGCAACAACAGTGGTATCAAACTAATTAACAAACCCAAGATGATAAGCCTAAATTTCTTGATGTTTTGTAATTCAATGGTTTCCTGCTGTAATCGCCCTTTGATGTTCCCTTGTTCAAGAACTGGCACTTCAAGGTCACAGTATAAGATTCATCCTGTTTCATAATATCGCCATCTCCGAGGCAAATTTTTTGTCCATTTACTCTGGGGTGATTGTAGAATCATGTAACCCTTGGAACTACAGCTCCCAGCATTCCCCTTATAACTAGATATAATGCTTACGGATCCTAGGAGGGTTACACAATTCCCCAGTCTGGTTTTGTGTAAAGAAAACTGAACTTTATATCCTATCTAGTATATGGAAAGGAATCGCTGGCAGATGGTGGCATATGTTTCATTGAAATACAAGTGTACAAAAGAATTCTTATATTATACGTGGCATTATTACTCTTGTTATCAGAGTACACAGTCAGCCACAGAACTGGCTCCAGTGTCCATATTTTTATTATGCGACCTGCTGTTTCTGATAAGCAAATGTTTACAATACACTTCTGGTATAGTAACTGTCTGAGCTTAGGCTATCTGTAAACAAATATAGGTCTACCATCCAAGGCCTATGAGAGGAAAGTGTTATCCTTCATACTGGTCTATTGCTCAGTGACTATGTGTTCAAATATTTTTAGCTGGGAGCTGTATGTGAGAAGTGGTGTTCTGTCACTTCCTCTTCTAGCTCTGTGGCCTCTTGTAGATTCTTCTTGGGTAGTAGTCTGGCTTTGCTGATCTGCCTACCTAGCCGTTGCTCCTCATTAAGTGGGCACTGAAGTCTGAGAAATCAAAGAGACAGAACACACGAAGCTGCCATATTTAATGTCAGATCATTAGTTATTAGTCCACCTACTCCAGTATTAACCACACCGATTCACAGAAACTCTCCAGGGTTTCAGATAGCAATACTTCAGATTTTGAGGATCAGATGTGTGATCTGATCCTATATATATATGTCACATATAACACGCACCCTACCACTAAATTCCAGAGCTTGCTTTATTTTTCAAGCTAGCTACCCATCCGTTATTTCATAGAAATGTTTACCTTTCAGACTAGACAAGATTCTGCTATTTCTTCAGATGTGTCAGCTGGTTTGTTCAGTGGTAGGAAAAGATTAAATTCCCTTCTCAGACTTTGCCATTTTCACTGCTTCTTTTTTTGGCATCTTTGTTTAATCTCTGTTTTTGTGTGTGTGGTGCAGCTAATAGACAGAAGCAGAAAAGTGCAGAATCCTCCTGTTATTAATGAATTCATCAACCTGATAAGCACATTCAGAAACCATGTCGGAAATTGTGTCTCCCCGCCAACACTTCTGTATAATCAATCCTGTTCCTTCTTTGAATTAGTTATAACATCCATTTATTATGGACAACCATACCATGTGGATTGAAGGAAAAACTTTTTCTCTCAGTAACTAGCTATGGATCGATCTGGGTGCCATTCTGTATGGAAGGCAAGTCTGTTCCCCTGATATTTGCTGTAAATGAAAAGAGCATCTCTGTACTAAATTTTAAGAAGTCTTTTTTACCCCCACTGGCAAAACTGCACATGATCCATCTGGATTCAGCACTGAAATGAAATACAGTTCTGACAGTGATCTCATTGTGAATAGGAGAAAGCAAATCAAACATTTCTAAAGTACATGGTATGGCTGAACCTGATTTCATTCATTAAGCACTGATTCTATTAATTCATCACAAAAACCATTTATATATTGAGTAGATCATATATCAGCAAATCTCTAATATATGAATGTATGCATATAAAAACCTTATATCCCTCCTGTCCTTTAAAACAGAGATGAGGAACATATGCTTCCAGATGTTGTTTGACTGCAACTGCCAGTATCTCTCACCACAGGCTATGTTGGCTACGATCAATGGAAGAAGCAGAAACCTGGGGGCCCACATATTACCCAGTCCTGCTCTAAAAGAGTTCAAAAAGATCAACAACAATGTGTAAATAACTCCAAAAATAATGATTCTATGGTAAAACGAAAACGCAGAAACACACACCACAAAGTAATATTGAAACAACTGCACATCTATAGCAAATTATTCTGAAGAATACAGGGGCTTAATAGGTGTGCATGACCTTGAGCCCTTCCTGAATAGACAGATTTTTGCTATTGGAAAGAAGTCTAATGAGGAAGGAAGAAGGTGAGTCTTTCTTGAGTGAAGCAAGTTCCACAACCTGGACTACAGATACCAACAGTATTCAGAAGTGCTCTTATCTTTGAAGGGGAAAGAGGCCATTGCCCTGTTACCGCAGTTTCTAGCCAGGGCTTGTGGTATATTAGATATCACTTGATATCAATAATTTGGCCTTCTTTACCCATTCCTCTCCACGTGCTTGCGAGGCCCCCGGACAAGCACACATATCGACATGGTCGACAATAGCCGAAATATTCCAAACTAATCCAGGCTGGTCAGAAATAGCCAGACTGCCGCTTTAGGAGACCTCAAGGCAAGTACCACATTATGTATGCACGCTACTTACAAAGGACTCCCTGCCCCGAGCAGGCAGCTTGTTGAGCTGAATACTCAACTGTCAAGCACTCCGTGTTTGCATACTGGCTACTTTATTGATAAATCTGTCCTAACTCAATCATGTAAAATACTGGCCTTTAGGAGGCTTTGTCTCCAGCCTGAAACTCATTGTTATCCCCAAGAACAGACTAGCCTGCGGCCACATTTTCCCCTATTAGACCCCCTGATTGTGAGCCCTTCCTCGGATCGCTCTTGGCCTTGCTGTCGCTTCATCCAGCAAGCCTTCTCCTCAGCTCCTCATGCTGAGAATCCTCACTTCCACGAACTTCTTCTTCAGACTACCTGGGCTTCAGGACAGGTGTAGTATTCCCCATACAAAATCTCCTATTAAAATCCCTCTGGCCAACTCCTACCTTTATTTCAGTAGTTCTCCGTGTGAGTGTGTTGCATACACATGTTTGACTGTACATCAATAAAATAGTTATTGTTATTTATATCTGTTTGCTCCTTGACTTGGCCTGACCCCGCAGACGTTGGGTAAAAGATCTTGCTATGTTGCCCTGCCTCTCGTAGTGCTAGCTTGTGCTCTTTGCTAATTTCCAACTTTGTAATATTTGGAGCGCACTTAGGTGTTCTTCCTGGGACCCCCAGAAATCAGGGTAACAGCCCCTATGAAAGTACAGCCTTTCATTTTGTATTTTAACTTGAATCTAGAGTTTTTCAAAATAATAATAAATTTATTTCTTTATATTTGACGGTGCTATCATCATCGTCGTCATCATCATTTATTTATACAATGCCATCTATGTACATGGCACTTTACAAATAAAACAACCAAAAAACCACTGGTCATGCCGAAAGAATTAATTCTAAAAATATGTGTATACACACTTATAAACCCAGAGGGAAGGAAAGTATAATAAAACTAAGGTGCCAATCAGTTTTTTTTACAAAAGTATGAAAGAACTAGAACAAGAACAGTAAGAATTCATTAGATAAGGGGGAGGCTTCCACAGATGGCACATTTTCTGTGAGTAAAAGTAGTACCACAGGGTTGTGGTAAATGAAATGGATCTAAAATATCTGATCATTGAGCTGTCATTACCCTGTGATAAATGATGCACACTGGGCTCCAAAAATTATCTGTATTTAAACATGCATATACTAGGGATCAGTAAAATTCTCCCAGCCTGAGAGATTTTGAATTTTGCAAGTCATATAAAAATTCATTTGACTAACCTCAGAATTCTTCATGCATGTTGCCTTATGAAGAAAAGGAAGAGAAAATCCTGAAAGAAATTGCTTTGAAATATTCTTTATGCTCAATGTGTTTCAGAATCTGTTGTAGCAGAGGAAGGCATGTAAGACCTCATTGTTACACGTGTATTTATGTGAGAGGGAGACCCTATGAAAAGAAGCGCATGCTTCTAAAGCATCTTTTATGTAATAAATAATTCAAATAGTTTGTGGAGCAGGGGGGTTGGAGGTTCTCACTCAGTTCGGATTTCAGCAAGCTGATTGTGCTAATTTCAAATGGAGTCTAAGAATATAAATTGCAGTGTTCCCTGAAAATATAAATTGAAACAAGCTTCTTATACTTTCTAAATCACATTTATCTTGTCATGTAAACTCTGGTTCTTTTGGAAATGAGATCACAGACAGGAAAGAATGTACATCAGTGGTTTAGCATAAAGACACACACACCTACACTAATTAAAAATCCAAAAAAAGTAAGGAGGAAAACAATACTATATGCAAATGAACTCAAAATAAGTAACCCAGAGTAAATCAGCAAGTGATTTGATAGCATTACAAGCTATACAAATAGCCTTCATTTCAGAGATTTTAAATTTTTTTTTTAGAAAAGATGGTTTAATGAACCATTTTTATTTGAAATGGAATGCTTGTGAATACTTAGATAGAGATGTATGGTTCAACTATGAGCTCTATAGGAAATGTGCACTTTAAATAAAAAATGTAACTTCTGGAAGAAATTCATACTCATGCTTGCCTTCCCTGTGTGTGCAATATGGTATATGCAAGATAGCTTTTACCTCAAAGTGCTGTTAAAAACACAGATATGATTTAAGGATTTCAGTTTGATCTCTCTCTCTCTGTCTCTTTCTCTCTCATACTCTGTTTTTCCCGCTAGAGGAAATGGCAACATAATTGATAACATGACCCCCTATATTATTTATAATGCAAAACAGATATCCATTTTGCTTTAGTATAACCCTAGTTTGCAATCAATATGACAAGTATTTTCCCCACAGCAATGGGTTAAAACCCCGTGTTTCTGTCATACACTAGGATTCTGTCTGTACCAGACTGAGAACTACCTAGAGCAGGACAGGAAAAAATGCTACTAGTCAACTTTGGAATGTTAACTCTGGCACTCACAAATTCTCACTTGATGTATGAGAGTCGGAAGCGGAAAGGGAGAAAAGGGGGGTGTTTGGGCAAGGCTGCATCAGAAGGCAGTGTTTGAAGCCCAAATCCAATTGCCTGTCTGAACAAGAACAGACCCACTGAATGAACTGGATTTACAAAAGCACTGACTGATCATTCAGCAATGACTCGATTGAGGTAGAAGTTGAATGTAGGCACTAATATCTCAAACTGAATCCTTGTTTTAAAACAACTGAACCCTTATTTTATACCAAGCATCTAAGGACTCCAGTCCCTGCAACTGTATTATGTATTATGAAGAGAAGTTATTTTGGCCCTAATCCAATATCCATATTCAGTGAACACATATCAACAATATTAAGAAGATGTTCAGTACTTTCTATATACTGCTTGGTTTTTTAATGTGTCCAGTTCACTGTGTCTAGTTTCTAATACTCTTCATTGTCACTTAAGTAAACGTTATAAGTGGTTTTCAGTATATCTTCAGAACCCTAATTAGCTACCATTTTATTCCTGCTTCACACATTCTCTACAGAAATTTCTTACTTGGATATAAATCTCATGAATTTCAAAGATGGTTCCTTCCTTATGGAAGTGTCTTGCCTTAGGTTGTTAGATGATGGTGACAATGATGGTGGTGGTGAGGATGATAACGAATAATGGATTCTGATGGATGGAATGGCTCTCTTTATTCTGCAAGCTGTTTAACTCACAAAATTTCACAGCTTGCTCAGATGACAGCAATATCTCCTTCTGAACTGAATTTGTTAAGAGCTGAGCAACTGCAAATTGTAGTATAGATCTCCAGGTCCAAGAGGTTTAATATCTATAGGCCAATTAACATTTGTTGGATCATTTTGACTTACACCCAACTAGATGAGTGGCTCCCTAAAGCTTGCACAATCTTGTTGTGTGAATTTCACAGGAGTATAGCAGCATTATGTCCAACCTCAATTTGTAACTGCTCGTATATCATGAATAAGAGCTCCTTTGACAGCTACCTTAACTTCTTTTTTTTAATGCCATACTAGAAGAAGTAATAAAGATGTAATTGGCTCATTATTGAACCAAGAGAGCCTTCTGATAATGAACAGGAACCATCATTTGTGAAGAACCTTTACAAATGTGAAAGTCTTACTGAAATCAAAGGAATAAATGTGTTTCACACTAAGAGATATATTGCATAGGGAGTGAAATAGCATTTTGTCAGTTAGGAAATGGAAGGATGTGTTGTTAGCATAAGCCAGTTCTCTTCAGCCTGGTGTTTTCCACATGAAGTGACTAATAATTCACACCATGGACCCTTTGAAATAATTGGAGAGGGTCATGACATAAATACGCCTCGTGGTTGAACCACCACTTTCAAGCATTCTATTACCATTATTCTCTGAGATAATACCAAAAACCATTTGACAAGCAGTAACTTGCTGCAGTGCCTATGCAATACATGGGTGGCTAACTGTAATCAGTTTCCTTGCTTCTGGAGACCACTGGGGCTCCTTGGACTGCTTAAAATGGTTCTCAAAGACTGTGATGTGGCCAGAAGTTCACAACTGATATTGAAAAATGAGTATTTTTTAAAAAAAATGTTTAGTAAAGCCAGGGAGCAAGGTTGCAATCTATGTAAAAGGTGAAAAATCCTTTCCTTTTTTGGCAGTAAAAGTGCTTTGGGGAGTTTGGAGGCATCTAAACCGGAAAAAAAATAGCCCAGGGGGTATATACTTTCCCAAAGCTTCACTTTGCCCACCCTTGATGCAGTGGTCACATTATAACTAGTTGGTAGGCATACCACATTTTTCAGGGCTTCAGCCAAGGTCACCTACTTTTAAGAGCTGTAGTACTTATAGTATCATTGCCTTCTAATACATTGTAGGAACATTAGATGCCTATTTGAAAGTATGTCCCACTGGTTGCACTGAGACTTACCTCCAAGTAAGTGTACAAAGGATTATAGACACTGCATGCCAGTCACTAGGTAGTATTGTGGTCCTTTTATCCCTTCAGGATTTACTAAAGTATTGCCCCCACTACATTTTATTTGCTATGTGCATGGATTTCTGAAAAAGAACTAGAGCTTGAGACATTGTTTAATTTGGTCTTTGCTGCTGATGAGTTTCATTAAAGTGGTGGTGAGAGAGCTGCTTAGTATGATTATCATCTTGGTGGGTTGGTCAGTGAACAGACATTCACTCTTTCTGTCTCTTATCTGGAAGGTACAGTCCTAAGCTTTGATACTCCTAAGTTTAGAAGTATCAAAGTTTTGAGAACCACAATAAAGGCTAAATATTATTTTTTAAAAATCCAGATAATCTGTAGCCAAGACCAGCCCAAGTATCTTTCTCTGCCTGAGACTGAGCAGCAAATAGCATCCAAAATCATTCAATGTCAAGGTGTATTGCACTCAAAGCCAGATAAACTATTTTGCCACATGAGGCAAACATTTCTTCCTTTCCACAACATTTAAAAATATTATAGTAGAAAATTAGATATCTTTAAAAAGTTCTTTTTATGACATCTAAAATCTTCTGATTGAGGTGACTGTATTACTTTGCCAAATGGTAGGGCCTGCTCTATTGCCTTGAATTTTTTTCCTAATTCTTTTAGTAAGTCTGTGGTCTACATCTGACCTGTGGTGTCCATTTTTGCAGCCTCTGAAGCTCCCAACCAGTCCCTCAAAGCCACTTTATTTTTGGCATGATTTTTTTTTGTTGAAAAATTGTCCCCAATTGCCCCAAAATCACAATGGATGTCTCTCAGATCGTGACAATGTGAATAGAAACTCTTTAACTCCACTCCACCCTAATTCAAGTACCTTCTGTTCCCTCCATTTCCCCTCCAAAACGATGGCCAAAAGTAATGCAGCATTACTTCTGATCAATATTTTTAAGGGAAATTGGAGGAAACAGAAGATATTCGGGCACAATCCAGAGTGAGGCTGCAGCCTTCAAGATATACAGGGGAAGTTTTTACATTCTTTTAACTCGTTTGGATTGTTTAATTTTTTTTTTAAAGATATGGAATTTTTAAGATAAGGGTTGTCAGGATGGATATGGGATGCAGTTGTTGTAACTTTAAGGCTAAACCGATTAAGAAGTGGGACAAGGTGCCTGTCTTCCTTACCTTTCAAACTCAAACATTCCATTACAGCCATTCTAGTGTGGCTCTTGCCAACTTGTAATCCCAAAATGTGAGTCACTCAGGGGTCCACCCATGATGCCAGTACCTCTGTTCAAAGGTGGAGAATTATTAGCTCAATTAGGAGGCCTACAAGCTGCGGGGGGGAATAACAAGATCTTTGACACCAATGTTTATGGGGTCTTCTACAGGGAAGAACCAGCCAGAGATTAAAAAGTAAACTAAAATGTGTTTTATTGAGAGAAATTCACACACATAAGATTCACACACTCACACAAGGCTAACTGAAGGTAAAGGGAGGGAAGGTTGATAGAGAGGCTTCAGGGAGTGGGCAATATTTACTAATCCAGAAGAGCAGCAAAGAAGCAGCAATGTGGCTTAGACTTGCATCTAAGACTCTCATCAATTGGAAGGAGAGTGGCTACCAGCAATCAATGTACTGCACAGTAACTGATCAAAACTGGGTGTCTTTATACACAATTTCTACCTGGAGGGCACAGGTGCAAACGGCTCTCTGGTTGAGTAAACAATGGAGTTTCCAGAGGGGACAATGCAGTCCAGAATGAGCTGATGATTTGAGTGTTAGGTAACAAATAAGGATCATGGTTGTTTGATAGCTCTGTGTTTGTGGATGGGTTAAGAATAATGGGATAGATTGCAGGGTGAAGGGAAGAGGGCTTTAGACAATCAGTGATGTGGTGGGAATCTCCCAGTCACTATTATTTAAGAAAGCAGTGCCGTTAAGGCTTTCAGCAACTTATTATCTCCGGAGTTTCCTGGTGATTTTCTGACTATGACCTGGCTATGCCAAGGAATGTTCTTCTTGACCTTAGATTTCATAACACATGTATCTGCCCAACTTTCCTCTTACCCAGCAGGGCCATCCAGCCATATCAGGATACAATTTATATCAAAGCCAATTAATATATTTTGTCAATTAAATCATATTTTGCCAATTAAACTATATCATTGTGTGTGGGTGCTACCATGCTCAGTGCAGAACAGAAAGAAGGGATAGAGAAGCACCAAACTCTGTTCTTGTGACCTTTGCACCACCTTACTCATCATTTTCACTGGAGTGGTAAAAGGTATATTGGAAAGGAATAGCTGTGGCTGAAATGTTGAGTTCGAAAGGTAAGGAGGACAGGTACTTTCATCCAGCTTAATGAAGTTTCAGTGCACCTTATCCTGCTTCTCAAGCTCTATGGGCTTCAATTTGCAAGAGCCCTGTCCCGTTTCCAACCTAGCAATCCTATTGCAGATTGTTTAAATTATTCGTTGGTTTTATTTTGGAATTGTTTAAATTGTTTATATTGTTTTATCTGTTTGTTGTCCTGAGATCTCAAGAGAAAATGATGGGATCAACATATTTAAATAAATAAACAAGAATAGATCTGTTATGCAGCAATCTCACCCCGCTCTGTGTTCTCTTTTTCTGATCCTGCTGCACTTGCTGTTCTATGCAATCTAAACTCATCACTGTTTAATGTTCTCCATAACTTGAACCTGCTGCTGTTTGCCAGCTATTATGCCTTGAATCTACCTACCTGTCACCCAGGCCTGATCGTGTTGCCTTATATACCCACCATCCCATCTCACATTAGCAGCCACTGGCATTCATTGCTCATTTACACCCATAAACCTTGATGCCAGAATTCACGTGGGGTTAGACACTGAACTCCGCTTCATCCACTACTTGAAAGGAGATGAGAAGGTTTGAGATGTCCTCCCCATGTAAAGGAGAAGATCTCCCACCATGAGTAACAGCACCAGTTGTGTGAGGTGCAGTACTGGAAACTGTGATAGTAAGTCCTGTGGGTAGCAAATGCCTGCAATGTGGCTTGCCTGTGAATCTACCACCAGTGAAATGTGGCGTATTGTAGGGATATTTCCACTCTTATTGGGTTAGAGCTTCCAGATAACACTTACATAGTTATAAAAGCTGTGGATCTGAAATGAAATAGTTCCATGCTTTGTGAGGGAAAGCAATTCTTATTTACTTACAGCAGACATATCAGCTAAGTAAAACGTGTATACTCCCCTTTTCAGAGTGGGCTATAGGATGATTTGTGCCTGTGAAACACAGGCACAGAGAAATACACAGAGAAATTTTACTTGCATTTTTAGCTACTAACCTTTTACTCATTGATCAAACCCTAATGCTAGTGTAGAGTGTTATAAACCATCAGTGTTTTGCATTTAGCCAACCAACATGATAAAAGGGCCCATGAAAGTGTTCATCATTTCATTATCAGTTAGTTTTTCTATTATTTTTGGCTCTTTTATCACTGATCTTTGTATTGACATTAGCTGAGGTATGACATATATCATACTTTCTTATTAAAAAAAGAAAACAAGCCCCAAGGAAAAGGCGGGAAATGATTTTAAATAACAACATTTATTAAAGGGTTTTTCCCCAAATGTTAGCAAAACCCCTGCTTTTGGAAATAGCCAAAGATGAGGAATATCAAGAGCTAAGGGGAGGATATTTTTTGGAAAATTCTTTGGCATGCTAGAAATGTGGGAGAAGTGGAGATTATCCAACTTTTTTGAGCTGGATTTATAGTGTAAAAAGAACATGATTATACATTTTATTTCCTGTTCTGTTCTATGGCTTGGGAAAAGTACACCCAAAACAAAACAGATGTTTAGTTTTTTAGTATTTCCTTGTCTATGAAATTCATGGGGTAGCAATAAGTGTACAGAAAATTAAAGTCATACATATACACACACACAATGGGGCCTAAATACCTTACAAAAGGGGGCCTTAATCCCCTAAAGGGACAGATCCCATCTGATTTTTGGAATTAAGGGGATAACCCTGATTTGTACTTGGACAAAACTGCCAATGAATGTAGGTGCTGTAGGGAAATTTTTTCCAAGGTAAGAACTGACAAAGTGAGTATTCCTTGCCTAAATTCCAAAATTTATGAGCTTCCCTTTAAAGTCAACAGATGACCTGAATACACATGCACACAATTCAAAAACATGCTGCGGGTTTTTTTTTTTTTTAGTGGTGGTGATGGGGGTTTTTTTTTCAATTGCAAATTAAAGTGAAAACTGATGAAAACTGACGTAAGGGTGAAGGCATATGAGAAAATGTTCTGAACAAAAATAAAAAGAAAGAAAATTTGGTCATTTCTAGTGATGGATTGATGTTTGGAAAATTTTTTACCCATCCCCCCCTTTTTCCAGGGAAAAGGAACATATAGAAATTACATTTGAGACTTCGTCCACCATTTTTTTTTTGAAGCCACAGTGGCTTTGTTTCTATCTTTTATCTTTTTATCAGACTAGCACAGAAGAAGGACTTCTAAAAAGAATTGGCCATGTTTGTTACTGTTCATGGATGACTGTAGTTTCAACACATGTTGGTAAAAAATTGTGCACAGTAATGTGAGTGTGCATAAAGTCCAAGCCCCCCAATTGTTTTAAAGCAAAAAGGAGTTAGTTGTGCCTTTGTGAGTTGACAGCAAAGCTCTAAAAGAACTTTTTAATCATGTTCAGCTGAACATAAAAGAATATCCAGTCCCCAAAGGGAAAAAAAGTAGGGGAATTTTTACATTGCCAAACAATGTAAATTTTTAAAGCAAAGTATTTATTGCTTGAACAGCCCACAGCCCCAATAATAAAATATTGACTTTCTTTAAGGGGATTGTTTTTGGGATTTTCATCGATTTGTTTTTAAATCCTGTGTATAGCTTTGGTATCTTGTTTTGTTGTATTTATTTCATTTTTTTTTTTTTTTATCTTTATTTTACTATGAAAAACAAACAAACAAACAAAACAAATCAACAAGCAAAAAAAAAAAAAAACAAAAACACAAAAACAAATATATAAATAAAACATTCATTATTTTCTTTTTCTTTACATAAATTCCATCATCATAATAAATCTTACATACTTTTTTAAAAAAAAAAATTTCAAATATAAATGTAATCTAATTAAATCATTACACAATTTAATATTTATCTTTTATTAATACTAACACTTACTTTTTTTTTTTTTTTATACCTACTTACCCTCCTTCCCTTATTCCTCTACATACTTTGGGGATAAATACAATACTTTTTGTTGGCCAGCATTTATTAAAATTTATTGAATAATACCATTCCCTTTTCATGTAATTTCAAAGTTTGTTTTCTAATTTCCACTTCTGAATCTCCAATTCTACAAATTTTTAATTATTTTTCCCCCCATTGGATTTCCCAAAGGGGTTTTACTAAATTCCATTCTTGGGGAAAATCAATTCTTTTGGTCTACCATTTATTAATGATGTGAGTTCATCCAATTCCCATAAATCGTACAATTTCCATAACCAACCCTTTCTACCGTAGGTTTTTCCCTTTCCCATTTCCCATAATTTTGAAAAAACTAGCCTTGGGGCCCTTTACCATATAAATCATAAATTTTTCTAGTGAATTCTTTTTAAAGATTTTTCTCATCCAACATATTCAAAAAATATATTTTGGACTTTTAGGAAATTTAATTTGTAGTGCTTTAAAACAATACATTCATGTATCTTTCTCCAAAATTCCTTAGCTTTATCACAAACCACCAAAAATAAAAAAACGTCCCTTTTTTTTTAAAACATTTCCAACACGTATTTTTTAAATGTTCTTATTTTTATTTTAGAAATTTGTCCCGGGGTGTAAAATCCCAACGATAGAAGAGCTTGTAATAATTTTTTTTTAAAATTAATATTAATACAATATTTTTCACATCCCTCCATGAATCTTCCCTTTTTCTGTAAGGGGTTTGAATCCCCCAAAATTTCTTTGCCCATCCTATCATATTCTCTTTAATTGTTTCATCTTCCAAATCCCAAATTTTAAATAAATTTTAATTTCTCCTAACAAATGGTCAAACCCGGTTTTAACAATTTATCAAATTCCTTCTCTTTTATTTCAATTCCCTGTGTCTTCTTATCCATTTTAAATCTTTCCTCTAGTTGCCTTTGCAGAAACCAAATTTAAAAATAATACCCACCCGAGCCAATTCCTCTTTTTTTTTTTCCCCAAATTATTTTTTCCCTCCTTGATTTTTAATAAGTCTCTGTAAATTATCCATTTATTCAATTGGGGCTTCTCTCTTTTTTATAAAATGCCTCATGTGTCGAAACCCATAATGGTTTTTTCCCCAAAATAAAATTTTATTTTGTATTTAACCCAAACCTTCAAAATTTTTTTCCCCTTTAAAACATGATTATTAAATTCCTTGTTTACTTTTACTTTATCATACCATAAATAAGCATCCCAAAAACCAAAAAAAAATCCCCCCCTTTTAAAAAATTTCATTAATCTCCTATTTTCAAATTTTTTAATCCATTCTGTTATCCAGCAAAGGCAACTAGCATGGAAATACAATTTTAAATCTGGTAGTCCAAAATCCCCCTCTTTCTTGTACATCTTTTAACACCTTCCATTTTTTTTTGGTTTTTTTGCCATTCCAGACAAACTTCGATAAATTTTTTTTTCCATTGATTAAAGGGTACATAATTTACAATAATCGGAAAAATTTTGAAAAAAAAATATCTTTTTTGGCAAAATGTTCATTTTAATTGTTGAACCCTTTCCCTTTAAAAGAAAATCCAATTTTGACCTTTTCCTTTTTTTTTCCCCCTTTATCCCCCCCCAAATTTTCTTATAATTATTATCAAACAACTCCGTACTTTTCCGGGTAATTTAATCCCCCAGATACCGTACTTTCTTTGATTTTTTAAGATTAGTTAAACCTTCAATTTCCAACTCTTCTTTTTTAGAAATATTCTTAGTTAACAATGTTGTTTTTTCCATATTTCCTTTAAAAACCCTAAATTTTCCCCCATATTCCTCAAAAATCTTAAAAGTTTAACACACCGTGATTGGGTCATCAAACAAACTACAAGGTCATCCACAAATGCCCTTAATTTATACATTTGACTTCCAATCTTTACCCCTTTTTTATTTCTGAATCTTGCCTAATCTTATTATTTAATATTTCTAATACCATTATAAAAATTAAGGGGGATAGTGGACAACCTTGTCTTGTACCCTTCCTAATTCCAATTTTTTAAAAACTTTTCCCCTTTTTATAACCAATTTTGCTGTCTGATTATTATATACCCTTTTTTAACCCAATAAAAAAATTTTTCCCCATATCCATCTTTTCTAATACCTAAATTTATAAATTTCCATTTCACATTATCAAAACCCTTTTTCGGCATCAAACAAAAACCAATCCAAATTTTCCTTTTATTGTGTTTATGATAATGTTAATTATATCCAATATTATTCTTACATTATTTTTTATTTTTCTTCCGGGAAAAAATTTACTTTGACCCTATAATCCAAACTTTTAAAATCTTTTTTAATCTCTCTGCCAAGATAGATGTAAATATCTTATAGTCTATATTTAGTAAGGATATTGGCCTGTAATTTTTTACCTCTGATTTTTTTTTTCCTTCTTTTGGAATTAAAGTAATTAATGCTTTTCCCATAATCTGGTTTATCTTCAAATTCTATTTCATTAAAAAGTTTACAAAGGGGTTCAATCAATTGTTCTTGGAATTCCTTATAGTATCTTGCTGTATAACCGTCCGGCCCGGGTGCTTTTCCTATCTTTAATTTTTGGATTGCCATTCTTATTTCTATCTTTGAAATGGGTTTATTCAATTCTATTTTTTTGTTTTTTTTGAATTGGAGCTATTCCAACTCCCTTTTATTTCTTCACTTGCTAATATATTCTTCTGTATCATCTGAATCATCAAACAAAACTTTATAATATTTATGAAACATATATTTAATTTTCTTTTGTTTTCTAATTTAAACTTTTATTTTTTTTTTAATCTCAGTAATTTGTTCTTCTCTTTTTTTTTTCTTCAATCTATATGCCAACCCTTTTCCAATTTTATTTGCATTTAAAAAAAACTCTGTCTAAATAACTTTAAACTTCTTTTCAATCTCCCAAAATTTTTTCTTTCCCTTTGCTAATTGTTTCTGGTTTTATTTCTCTCAATAATTTAGATTATTTGGGTCTTTTTTCAAATCTTCCTCTTTTTCTTTAATTTCTACCATCATACTTTGAATTTTCTGTTTCTTCATCTTTTTTTTTATAAAATTCCTGGTTTTTTAAAAAAAAACCTCTTATTACTGCCTTTCCTGCATCCCATACAATCTTTTTTTGATGTACCTTTTCCCATATTTTCTTTAAAAAAGAAGTCCATCTCTTGTTTTACCTTTTCTACGACTTTTTCATCTCGTAGAAACTTGTCTTTCAAAGTCCATTTATACTTTCCCTTTTTCTCTTTCAACAATCATAATAGGACAGTGATCTGATAATGTCCTTGGCAAGATCTCCATTTTCTTTATATTTTTACATAACGTCTTTTTAAGCCAAAAAAATCCAAACCTTGACCATGTTTTGTTAAATTCTGAAAAAAACGTATACTCTTTAAGATTTCCATATAAATATCTCCCCCACGTCTGTTGTTGAAGTTACATCCCTAAACTTTAAAAATCTTCGGTAGTTTTCTTTTTGGTGTTTTTCCCTTTTTTTTTCAATGTTCTGTCTAATTCTGGACTAATCACCCCATTCCAACCCCCACAAAATTAACTTTATAATCATAGTCCAATATATCTTTCGCAAGTTTTTCATAAAAACCAATTTTTCTCTCAAGCGGGGAAAAAATTCCCCACTATCAAAATCTTGTTACCAATTACTTCCACTTTACCCAATTACCATCCCTCTATTGTCTCTGAATATTTCCTTTGCATTATATTTTTTATTTAAAATATTTTCACACCTTTTTTCTTTTTTTTTAATTGTCGTAGAAAAATCCTGTCCCAATCTCAAAATTTTTTACATATTTTAAGTCCTTTTCCCATATGAGTTTCTTGCAGACAAATTACGTCTGCTTTTTTTTTTCTAAGTAAAAAATTTCCCTTCTTCTTTTAATTACAGCATTTTAAACCCCCCAACATTCCATGATATTATTTTCATTTTCTTTCCTTCTCTCTTTTTCTCCTCCTTTCCCCCTTTCTCCAAGTCTTGTTCTTCCTCTTTTTCTTCTTCTTCTATTTTTCCTATTCCCTCTTTTTTTTCTTCTTCCTCTTGTTCTGTCCCTTTCTTTTATTTATCTTCTATTTCACGATCTCCCCTTTACCATCCTTCAAAGTTCTTTTGGACTTTCTTCACCTTTTTCACTTCTCTTATCATAATCTTTTCCTTTTTTCATGCTCTTCCATAATTTTTTTCCCAAGTTCCTCCTTATATCTTTTCAGAAAGTCCTGCGCTCTCAAAACAGAATTCAACGTAAATTTCTTTCTTTGTATAGAAATGTGATTCCTTCCCAACTTACACCAACGATATGGAATTCCACTTTTTTTAACACTTGAGTTAGAAAGAGGGTAAACTTTTTTTTTTTTCAGGACCTGTGCGGAACGTCTTTAAAATTTGAAATTCATCTTGTTCTATCCACAATTTGTTCTATAAAATCTGTTGAATCACTAAATCCTTTATTCTTTCTCTCAAAAAATAAATTACGATATTTTCGTGGTAGCTTCCTCTTCTTTGCGAAAACGAATTAATCTAAAATTTTATCTACCTCAAGATCAAGTTGTTCAGCATTCCATCCAGTGTCTTTTTGAATGAATGGATTACTTTATTATATAAGTCTTCTCCTTTAATCTCTTTCAAACCTCTGATCTTAATACACTTGTCTCTAAACTTCACTTCTATACTTCTATTTTGTTGTTCAATCTTCACCATTTGTTTCTCCTTCACTGATGCATCTTTTTCCAACTTCATTGTTCTTTCTTTAAATTTCCAGTTTTGAATTAATATTCTTCATTTAAATTTTTTTATGTTTTTTTAAAGTCTCTCCAACATTTCCTATTTCTTTTTTTTCCTTTTTAAACACACGCTAATTCTTTTATATCTTTTTTGAATTCATTTCTTAATTTCCTAAGCTCTTCAATAATTGTTGTCAAAATTCCCGGGGCTCTAGGATGTTGTTCTAGTGTTGGTCTGGGTTTTTAATTGTTTTTCACCGATACTGCTCTTCTCGTTCCAGCAGCCATAAAATTGAGCCCCAAAAATCCCCAAACCCATCAAATTCCTTTAAACAAAAAATTAACTTTTAATAAATACTTTATCAATGCCAAAAAATCAATTTAAAATTTTAAACAATAAAATTAATATCCAAAATAAAGTCCAACACCTTTATCTTAAAATAATATCTTTAAAATCCGAATAATTAAAATATAAAGTAATAGATATAACCAATATATAAAGTAAATAAAAAGAGAGGAAAGTTCTAAATATGTCTATAAATATTAACTTTTGTCCACCCCCCCTTTTTTAAAACCTACTTCTTTAAATTTAAATTTAAATTTAAACCACTTTTCCCCAATTCAATAATTATTTAATTAACCTTTTCAAATTAAAATTTCCCAAAAATTCCAATAATTAATTCCAATAATTATCCCAGTAATTAATTCCAATAATTCTAAAAAATGTGAATTTATAAATATAAATATATTTATATATATATATATATATGTGAAAATTTTTTTTTAAAAAATTCCTAAACACTAATATAGCTAATTTGCACTCTTATATAGTATACACACTGTTATATTTAATAAAAATTCTAAATATTATATATTGTATTACTTTTTTTTTTGTTTTATTAATGTTCTCCCCTAGATGGTGCCCTCTCCCCTTTCTCTTTTTCTTTTTCTTCTTTTTCTTCTTCTTCTTCTTCTCTAATCTCACTGCGTTGTAGTGAAAGGGTTAATAACCACTTGCCCTTGAAAAGCAATTACCCTCTCGCTATCAATTCTCCAAATTTTTCACCATCCTTGAAGATCTTCCCTTCTTTCTGCTACTTTACACCCGGGTCTTTTATTTCTTCCCTCTTTTGCAAAAACAAAACAAAATAACTCTTCTATCTCCTGCTTCACCAATTATCCTTTCCAGGAAAAGAAAACCAAACTTCAAAGTTAGCAAAATCTCAAACAATCCCAAAAATGATGGGGAATAAGGAAATAAGGAAAAGGGAAAACCCCAAAAAACTTTAAAAAGGAAACCAAAAAAACACCAAATCAAAATAAAAAGAAAAAAAAAAACAAAAAAAAAAAACAAAAACAAAATGAAGTCCAGGACTTTCCCAAAAAATTTTGCAAAAAGGAAAAAAAAAAATTAAAAAGGAGGGAAGAACAAAGAGAAGAGAAAAAAACCAAACCAAATCAAAACTATACAAACAAACAAAAAGCGGAGAAACGAAGATCTTTCCCCCCTTTTCCCTTTTTTAGTCGTCTCTACTCACACCGATTACAACTTCCTTTTTAAACAGTCTTCACTTTCTCTTTCTCTTAACTTTCTTAAATTTTTTCTTCAACCGCCCGTCCCTTTCCCCCTCTTCCCAATTTACCCACACCAACACCAAAATTTTAAATAAAAAATTTTACTGCTTGTAAATTTCTTATACTCTTAAATCAAATCATTAGCAAAAGTCTCTGGCCCTGTGCCCTCCCCTTTTCCCAACAGGAGCTCAGCTCGCTAGATGATCCGGAGCCCTTTACCGGGATCCCTCCTCTTTCTTTACCTTGTGTAGGGCTTTATTTGTGCTGGATTTCCTTTTTTTATCCCCAGAATGTAGATCAAAAGCCTCTGATCTTTTCCCCTCCAAACCCCCTTCTTTTAAAATAAAGTGGTGGTGGGGTTTTTTCCCCTCAGGAACCTCCATAGGTGATGGCGGCTTGCCACGACCCTTCCCAAAGCGATCCGTGTCCCCAACTTCAGATGACTTCTTTGGGGGCGTTAAAAAAACTGGTCCTTTCCAAATACCTCGAAACCCCCCTTTTCCCAAAGGGGGTCCCCCCTGTCATGTGGTCTTCATTTTTTTCTACTGCCTTCCACTTTACCAAGCATTATTGTCTTTTTCCACTGAGTCTTGTCATCTCATGTTGTGTTCAAAGTACAATAGCCTCAGTTTAATCTTTCTAGCTTCTAGTGAGAATCCAATTTTATTTGCTCTAGGGTCCATTTATTTGTCTTTTTGGTTGTCTGTTACCTGCAGAATTCTCATCCAACACCATATTTCAGTGATTGATATTTTTTCTGTCAGTTTTCTTCATTGTCCTGTTTTCAGAATCAAGAATAAAAATTGGAAATATGCTGGCATGGATGATTCTGACTTCAATATTCAGTTGAAGTCCTTATATTTGTCTTCCCAAATTCCTTCAAGTCCCAAATTTTCTTCTGATTTCTGCATAAGTTCTGTTTGTATTGTTTACTAAGCCGAGGTATAGAAAATCTAAAATTACACTACTAAGAAAACCTAGTGTTACATTTTCACTCTGTCTATGTATGATATCGCTTAAAATTTTTTGATAAGTCATGATTCTTTTAAAAAATAAGATTCTGCAGAAAAATCATATGATGATTTTCCATAAAATAATGTAACTTAGATTTCTTTAAAGAGAATGAAAAATATTCATGATACAGAAATAGAAGTGATCCTTGTGGACCATTACATGGCCCAATATACATTGTT